>PPKO02000063.1:0-40973 GCA_003706155.2 Ogataea glucozyma
GTCATCAGACAGTCGTGGCAGAAGCAGTGCTTGCACTCGGTGACCAGACACGTGCTCGTGTCGATCGGCCCGGTGCAGATCGAGCACTCCACGTCGTCAAAGTCCGCGTACAGCGCGTAGATCTCGTCCTTCAGCTGCAGCATGCGCTCGGGCGGGAGCCGTTCGCGCTGCTCCTGCTGCTCCAGCCGGCGCAGCACGACGGCCGCCTCGCTGTCCAGCGCCTCTGCGATCACGCGCTGCGCCGGCTCGTTGGCGGCGGCGCCGCTGCCACCGCCGCCGCCGCCGCCGCCGGCAGCGGCAAGAACGTCGTCATCGCCCGCCTCGGCCGAGCCCGCGCCCGCGCACGTGATCAGGTCCATGTGACAGCACACCTGGCGCAGCCGCAGCAGGTGTGTCAGGATCGACGAGTAGTTCTTGAGCAGCAGCCCGCTGCGCACGTTCTCCTCGAACGTGCTGACGGCCCGCTGCTTCAGCCAGTCGTACAGCACGGCCTCCTTCTCGTTGAACTTCAGCCTCTCGATCACCACCTCCTTCTCGGGCAGCGACACCAGCAGCTTCCCGTCGCGGTCCCGCTGGCTCTTGGTCCGCCGCAGCAGAATCGGGTCCAGAATCGACTTGAGCAGACTGAACGCCTGGTGCAGGTCGCGGCCCGTGTCGAACGGGTCGGTCACAAAGTACCGCCACAGCGAGTGGTTGCTCCAGGGCTGCACGTCCAAAAAACACACCAGCGAAAACAGGTCGTCCAGCCGGTTCACCACGGGCGTCCCCGTCAGAACCCAGCGCCGCGACGCCGCCAGCCCGTTGACGGCCTTGGTCGTTTTGGTGGCCCTGTTCCGGATCGTGTGGCCCTCGTCGAGAATTACCCGGAAGAACTTGACCGAAAACAGCCCCACCTGGTTGCCCGTGCGCGAGCAGCGCGACCACTCGCTCTGCACCGTGCCGTACGTAGTGAGCACCACGGTGGGCGCGCCCGGATTCCCGCACAGCAGCTCCGTCAGGTCGCCCAGAGTGTCGCTGCCGTAGTAGATGTAGCACTTTCTCGAGCTGTTGGCGTTGGCCTTGGCAAACTCGGACTCCCACTGCGACAGCAGCGTCATCGGGAGCACCACGAGCGTCGTGGCGTGCGCGTAGTGGTCGCGGCGCGAGACGGCGGTGTACCGCACGTCTCGCGGGCACGTGAGCACGAGCGCCAACGTCGTGATGGTTTTGCCCAGCCCCATCTCGTCGGCAAGAATGCCGCCGGCGCAGTGCGACTTGAAGAGCGGCGGCGCGGCGGAGCAGGCTCCGTTGTAGAGGTTGAAGAAGAAGGAGTCACCAAGGGCGCCAGGGCCACCAGACGCACCAGCCACATTTGTGGCTGGTGCGAGTGTGGCTGAGCTTGTGGCGGGTGACCCTGTGGCGGGTGACCCTGTGGCGGGTGACCCTGTGGCGGGTGAACCCCCCCTGGATCCCCCCCTGGACCTCCTCGACCGGTCCTTCGGCCACTGGTACTCCCGCCACAGCGGCAGAATGGTGCCCTCGGCGCCCGCCCCGCACTTGGCCGCCAGAAGCTCTCTGTCTTCCGCTCCCAGCGCCTCGTTGTTCGCCCCGATCGCCGCGTACTCGCCCTCCCTGTTCAGCATCCAGCTCAGCCCCTGCCGCTGGTACGGCCTCAGCTCGAGCTGGTAGTCGCACGGGTACGTCTCGGGCAGCTGCTCGTTGCCGTCGGACTCGGCCGTCTTGTAGAGCTCCTTCAGCTGGTTGAGCGTGAGCACGTTCTCGTCCTCGTTGGCGGCATTGTAGCTGCGCTGGACCTCGCCAAAGTCGTCGTCCAGCACCTCGACCGCCTCTGTCTCCGCGGCGTGTTCCTGTTCCTGTTGCTGGTGCTGGCGCAGGCGCAGGCGCTCGAACAAGGCCGTCAGACACGCTCTTCTGTCTGCCAAGTCGAGTCCGGACCCGCTTTTTCTGTGGCGAACCGCCAGGAGCGACTCGGCCACCTTCGACGCGTCGCCCACGTCCTGTACAAAAGCCCGGTGGGTCAGAAAGCAGTCCATCTGCACGACAAAGGTGTCTCCTGTCCGCAGTCTGGAGTCGGGCATGTACGCCAGGAACGGCTCGAACTCCACGTCCTGCTGCTGCAGCAGCGGCGCCAGCAGTTTCGCCGAGTCCCCGTTGCACCGGCCGATCTCTCTGGTCTTGTGCGTGCGGTTTGTGCCCGGCTCGGCCATATTGACGTACACGATGTTGTTATTTTCCGGGTTTTTCGTCAGAAACAGCCGGCTTCCGAGCTCCAGGCCCCCGAAGACGTACCTGGTGCACCAGCAGTTGACCTGCATCGAGCCGACGTACCTGGACCAGCTTTCTGGGGCGGTTTGGGGGGACCTTTTCTGTCGTTTGATGGGGAAACGACAAGCGTCTTTGTACATGTCTGGCTCCGGCTGTGGCTGGTGAGGCTGGGCGTGTGGCTGAGGCTGTGGCTGAGGCTCGTCAAGAAGATTGTCATTTTGGTAGTTGCACCCGCTGTCCAGATAGGCGTTTGCGGCCACCATGAGTCTGTTGTCGGACTTTTCAAAGTCTGTGAACAGCGACACGACGTCCTGCGCGGTGATGTGGGCGAACATGGCCTCGATCTGAGACCTGAACAGCAGAAAGTCGTCGTTTGCTGAGAGGTGATCTGGGAGGGGGTCAAAGTCGCACGGCCCGGCCGTCCCGGCCGTTCCGGCTGGGCCTGTAGTCCCGGACGTCTCGCTGTGGTTGAAATACGGTTTTCGCTCGCCCATGTGTGTCTGTGGGATGTAGAGAGGGTGGAAAATGGAGGAGGGTAGTTGGACTTGAGGTTTTGTAGAGGTGATTTATTTGACTGAAATTTTTCAGATGCGACGCGAAAACACAACGCGTAAAAAGAATCGAGGATATCAACGAGCGTAAATCAACGAGCGAAGCGAGCTGACTTGCGATGGGAGCGAAGTGATTGCTCACTTCACCTTTAATCAAGTGGTTCACTCGTGATTCGCTTCGTTTGTTGGTTTGACAATGTTCAGAATACTCAAGCCAGTGGAGCAGATCAACTTGCTACGCTCGTCAGTCGGATCACGGGCATGCTGAGTCGTTGGGCCAGAGGGTCTGGTTGCTCGGACACAGTCCAGCCGGTTAGATTCTTACTTGTGCGGCAAGCAGCCAACTTGGCCTGGCCGAGCAGGTCTGTCGAACTGACTCGGTCGATCCACTCATGCCGTCTGGCCGCAACAGCTGATGACTTGGTCAAACTAGCCGAGTCTACGTAGCGGTGGTGCTCTGCCAATTCGAGCGCGTCCCACGCGACTGTCAGGGGAGTGGCCGTTGCACAAACAGCTGCTGAAGGCTGTCATTGGAATCTGCAGGGCACGGGGTCTGGATCAGGAGCTGGAAAAACGGGTTCAGCTCAGCCACAAACGCTCCAGCACCGCCACCAGCACCGCCACACCCGCTCTTTCATCTACACACGTCGACTCAAACCAAACCAAACCGAACCTCGGGTTCGCTCGTTCTTCGCTGCGAGGCTTGGTCCGAGTCAGCCAGATCCACTCGGACTTCTCTGTAGCCACAGTAGCTCCAAGAGATTGGGGAATACGCAGGCGACCCGACCGGTTGCTTTCTACTTCGATGAGCGTACAAAAGGCAGCTTCTGTGCTCCCATACAGCGTTGGCCGATGTGTTTACTGTCAACTACCTGTTGTCGCTGTGTGGGTCTCCAGATTAGCGGACAAAGTGATCAGCTATAAGTACGACAGAGCACTGATCGCAGTCATTGGACGCTGGCTATATCTCCAGATTACGTACGGCATGTTATAAAGAAAGACGGACCAATGGATTGCACTGAAAACACCGGACTCCGGTTCCCTTGCTGCGTGTATCATCAGTGGAAATGTTCTTTGTTTCGTCGGTTGCTGGGAGTCTTGACGAGGTCACCCGTCAGAAACCCGTTTGCTGAGTGCAGTCACACGTCGAACCGAACCAAACCAAACCAAACCGAACCGACCCGAACCGACCCTTGGGTTCACTCGTTCCTGACTGTCCAAACCCCTGCCCTCAAGCTGGCAATCGCTTTCTGGGGGGGCTGTGATCCTCTCGCATTGACCGTGACTCCATTACACCTATTTCTACTTCTCCAAACCTTCCTTGAGCTTTCGTTGTATTCCTGGGTTTCTGTCAATTTCCGTTACACTTTTGGCGTTTGTGATCGTGTCTCGTCGATGACGGTCTCCATCGATTGTCAAGCGCTCTCATCTTGCTGTCCCACTGCTGTAGGAAGAAAGCAGTAGCCCGCTCCACAAGTCTTAGCGAAGCGCCACCCCCAACCTCTCCAGGACCGCCGCAAATCCGCTCAGAACACTCTCATACCCAATCAGAACCAACAGACTCCACACACCCTGCGAATCCAACGTGTTGTAGACCAGATTCACCAGTCCTGTCAGCAGGTTGGCCACCAGAAACAGCACCAAGCTGTTTCTGTTAACGTCAATCAGAGACTGTGGAACGCTGTTTTCATAATTGAACGCAACCTCTTCCACCCTCAGATCTTCTTCCACCTCCTCCACAACTTCATACTCCACATCGCCCCAAACAAAGTTCTGCACCAGAATGTAGCCCAGCAGAAACGAGCAGTTGTACGCAGAAACCCAAATCACATACAGAGCGTTGGCCATTCTCCGCGAGACTCCGTAGACGTAGCTGGTGTCAATGACAAAGTAAAGAACCTGGTACACCACAGACATCAGAAGAAGAGCCTCCACGGGCTGGAGCGTGAACAGACGGTTCTTATGAGGCTTGGCCAGGTCCTCTTTCTTGAAACTGGCGCAGAAAAGGTTGCAGTTTGTTGGGAACAACGGCAATAGAACGTAACCAAGAGAATACCCATTCAGAAAAATGGCCGTATATCCGACCAGGGAGAAGATTCCTTCCTTGTTCTGTGAAAGCAAGTCAATACGCTCATTCTGGATAATGTACTCCAGCAATCCGTGCTTGACAAGCACCACTTCGTAGCCGAAGATGAGCACAAAACTGAACACCAATGGCGAAAGTAGGCGAACCAATGGATAAAGCACATTCACCAGTAAGGGAACCATGCTCAAAGTGAAGAAAAAGTTCCAGTGCTTGCCGTATTCGGCCAGATGCTCCTGATAGTCGAGCGATTTGACGCTAACAAGACGAACCAAACCGAGCACGATCAGAGGAATCGAGCTTTTCAGAGCTCCAATAACGTTTCTCCAGTAACTGTAGGTTCCCGCGAAGTTCTGCCTCAAGACAGACCTTGAGCTGATCAGTCCCATCGAAAAGACAAAAGATCCGACTCCCAGATCCATCAAGCTGGTACCCCAGGTCTCCACTTTGGCAAATCTTCTTGGGAATAGACGGAAATCCACAGCCAGAATGCACAGACACGTGATCACCATCATCTGCGCGCGATACACAGTGATGTAGGACTTGAACGGCAGGAATTGCTTGACCGTGAGGCTGTTTGGAGCCACCTTCAGCAACCTCTTCTTGGACTCTTTGGACTTGTTGAACACGACAAACACCAGCGGAAGCACGTTCAGCAGCGTCAAAAGTCCAATGTGATTTGCGTAGATTGTCACAGACATCAGCAGGTTGTTCCAGTTGATCAGGGTGTCGAGAAAGATGCTGAAAATATCATTTTTGTTGTCAAAACACGTCGTCTTCTTCTTGAGCACTGACCAAACCAAGTACGATGTCAGAGAAATCGACGTGACTAGGTATATGTCATACGTCGAGCCGCCCGTGAGGCCCGTGACAAACTCTTCCTTCCTGTCTTTGAGAGAAATGGACATGGCAGTGGCTTTGGGGAAATTGGTGGGGGATTGAGTGGGCACAGAGGACTCAGAAGTAGTGCAGAGAGTTTTTTCAGATCTATGTCTTGCTGTTTGTTGATTTGGTGAAAAAATTTTGAGGCGGTGTATGCACAGCCAGGAAATGGAAAAGACGAGAATGAAACTGGGGAACAAGGAGTGGCAGTTTGGTAGTGCCCTATACGGGTGAACAACATGGAGCAGGTGGCTTGGTTTGACTCGGCTGGATTTGTCCTCGTTGACCTGTCCCTAGTCGGGTGGCTTGTCTTTCTTGAATTGAGACAAGGTATCTCGTTTGAGGCTCGTTCGACTCCGCTCGGTGGAACTTGGGCGGAGCATGTTGAAGGGTGAGAGCGTATGATGGCAAAAACCCCGTTTGCTGTGCTACCAGGAGAAGCAGCCTGGTGTGAGCTCTCGACGGGGAGAATGCTCTGTGTAGTCGGACGACCCACGTCAACGCTGTGTTTCACGCACCGTAGACTGTGAAGCAGGGCAATCTGACTATCTGATTTGACGAGTCATCTGTCATCAGCCTATTTTGACCCTGGCGAAGTTTGACTTCTGCCAGAGTTAGTTTAGTGTCACCCTGCCAGGATCAGGTTCGTGAGGGTTGAAGTCGCATGCACCGCCACATTTGAAACCCTAATTGGGAAATTTCCGGGTATCGCGATGACAACATTTCAAAAGTGCGGCACAGACAACTTATCAGTGTTAACGATGTACTTTGAGCGACAGCTAGATACAACTAAGCAAGCGCAACACTCACCAAATGCCGCCAATTTCAGAAGAAGTGAGTACGATCATGTTGTTCTGTCAGCACAGAATATTAACAGTTCGCAGGTCCATTTCAAAATCGCTCTCAAAATGTCAACCACCAGACTGGACTTTGAGATAGATCAGATGAAACGTCGCAACAAAAACACTCTGTTCACCCTTTCAAAAGAGCTCCAGTCTCTTGAAAAGACCTCCGGCCCCAGTTTTGATAGAGCTCTGGCCTTAATCCGCATCAAAATCTCCAAAGTGATCAATGATGACAATCTGGTTGACATTTACGAGGCGCTGTTGATCGATTGTATGACGCTCTTATCGCGACTGAGCCAGCTTGTGAGCAAATCTGAAGACGACAACATAGTCAAGATCGTTAAAAAGATGATGTACTTGAACGGGTACGTGAACCTGAAAGACTACAAAAAGCTGGTGGCGCTGCTGGTTGCCAAGTATGGCAAGCAGTTCTACGAGGAGACTGTTGCTGAATACAACGACGCCGAGGTCATCAAGAAGTGCAAGAACGAAAATGTTGACCAGCTGATAGATTTGTACCTGAAGGAGGTCTGTGATGCGTACGGAGTGGATCTGTATGGAGAAAAGGAAAAAGTGGCGGAGGATCAAAAGGTGGGGGAACCCAAGAAAGTGGGGGGCCCTGAAGAAGAGGTGGCGGGTGCTGAGTCAGCAGGTGCAAGTGTCACTGCTTCCACTACAGCCGTCGCTCCTGCTCCCGTCCCCGCTTCTTCTAAGACCAACGACATCGACGATTTGAAGAAGCGATTCGAGGCTTTGAAGAAAGTGTGACCATCGAGTGAGGCAAGCTGTTCCGGCCGTGATTGGACAGTCTTTAAACTCCAATCGTCTACTCGAAGCTTCTCTATTTCAAGAAATAGCTGAGTTGGCGCAGCCTACAGACTGGAGAACTGGAGATCTGGCTGTCCAGACTTGGCGGGCATGCCATTGCTGCCGGAATCTCATAATGAGTGGCGTATCACTATGCTTGATGAATGCCGTCGTAATAGTTCAGAATTCATCAAGAAGGCCCACCTCAGTGGCTTGGCTCCGTTCAACGATTTGAACTGTCCAACTTAATAACTCAAAGCTATCTGTCAAATCTCGAAAACGCATTGCCCAATGGCCACCTGGACCACATCGCCGTTCCACTACTCTCTTGCCAACTGCTCGCTGAGCACGCCAAATGTCAAATCTGTACACGCATCTATTAAACAATTGAACACTAAACACTTAGACCAAACTATCTCGGAAGAATTAAATCAAAAAGTCGTTAAAATAAATAGAACAGTCGTTATTGACCATCTCGCTGTGGTTCCCATAGAAAAGAGCTCTCTTGTTCAGAGCTCCCTTCTTCTTTGACGTCTTGGGAGACTGTCCGTATCCGTACTTCAGGTCGTCCACCAAGGCCAGATTGATCTTGTCGTGGTTGTATCTGTACTCAAACTTCCTGACCTGGGCAACAGACTCCAAAGTCGATCCAGTCGTGGGACCTGTTTTATCCTTCTCTTCTGAGTGGCCAGCCTGCTCATCCAAGTTCAAAAACTCGTCCAAAACCACAGATTCCTGCTGGGCCTCGGTGGCCACAGCATTCTCCTGGGTTCTGGCGTTGGTTGTGTTGGAGCTGGCCTGTTTTTTGTTCATAAGCAGCCGGAAAGATGAGGTTTCCGAGATCAGATGGCAGTCCGAATCTGCTATACTCTTGCTGGAAACCTGCTGTCTCACTCTGATGGGCGAGAAACTCTTGACGTCGGTGGCATCGTGGCTGAAAAACTCACTCTCTGTGTGGCTGACCACGATCTGGTCGTCCAGCTTGAGCAGTTCGTCCTCTTGGCTGTCGTTTTTGAGCTGTCTGATGATCCGGTCAACTTGCTCGAGTCCCGTCGTCATCGACTCCATGTTGGTCGTGGCACACATATCTGAGCTGGTGTCGATCCGCTTGATGTAGTTGTATTTGGGAAGTTTGTCTTCGAGCACTTCCTCGTCCTCAGAGGACGACAAGCTCAAAAAGTCGTCAACGAGCGCGTTATCGAAATCGTTCTCGTTTTCGTCGTTCTCGTGTTCCTCCTCGTCGAACGCAAACAAGCCCAGATTCGTGGCCTCATCCATCTCCTTTGCCCGCATAAGATCCAGCTGGATCAGTCTGCTTTGTCTCTGGAGCTTCATTTCGCTGTGTAGATCGATGGTGGTTGCGGAGGGATGGGTGAAGAACGGCTGCTGGTTGATGATGTTGGAGAAATTGAACCTGAGGTCTCTTTTGGACACGGTTTGTTGGCTCTGCGACTCTTCGGAGTCGTCCTCGGGCCCGGACGACACCGATGAGAGCTCGTCAGCGTCGAAAAGGTCCTCGAGTTCGTTCTCTGTAGAGGAAGAGGGCGTGGAAGCAGCGTTAGCTGCGTTAGCTGCGTTGGCAGGCTGCTCAACACGGGTCTTTTTGCTGACTTTGCGCTCCGTATCAGCCATGTCGGCCAAATCTGCCGGCCGTTTTTTCGACTGTTTCTTGACGTGCGAGGAGGTCTTTGTTTTGTGGGAAGCAGGCATCGTTGTGAAGGTATATAGGGTGTTTCAGGGCTATGCAATTGGCGAAATGTAGGTATCGAATTGAAGAGGGCAGAGAGAGAACTGGCGACGCGATCTTGGTGTTCTTCTCGGTTGCGATTGGCGAAGACCTGAATCGAATGAAGAAAGATTGCTTTCACCAGAAACTACTTGTCCAATGCGTTCTTTTTTTTTGCAGTATCTTGATGTTAGCTGCTCTACTGTGACATGAAATAAAGTAGAAAAAAAAAATTAAAAAAAAAAATTAAAAAAAATTAAACAATAAGTGCAACAGTAGTAACAATAGTGCTTTTATTGTTCACGTGCAGTAGCCTGCGAGAGCAATGCAGACCAAAAAAAAAATTGAAAAATTTCAGAAAATACCAGCAAAAAGAAACGTGGAATTGGAGATCCGGTCCTTCACCCTGCTTTCTGAGATGTTCGGCGTGCTATTGGGGATGGCGGAACTGTGCACCAAAGGAGTAGTTGAGACGGAGGCCAACCAAGCTAGATAAGCTAGTTTGCAAAAGCGAGCTGGAACTATTCAAGCACGTTTTTCATCCCATTCTGTAGCGATTTGTGCACATTCTTGAGCTCTGGCACGCTCCATTGTTTATTCGTTGGAAAACGGTATTGGCCCCTCGTTCCCCTCGTTGTGAGGGTGGCAACTGTTGAGCCGCTGGTGGTGAAGACCACCGAGAGTAAGCAAAAATTGAGCCGCAAAATCGAGCCGCAATTTTGAGCCGCTCGCTACCCGGAAAACCGTTATTACAAATTTGGGTCATCTAATTGGCGAGCGAGCGAGCCAACGGCGAGCAAAGCGAGCAGTGAGAGCTCCTGATAGCGGTCAAGGACGACTACCGTAGTGCCAGCGCTGAATTCGTCACCTTGGAGATCTAGCTGAGAGAGTCGTTCGAGGGTAGCTGCCGTAAACGAGTAGTGGATCTGACAAAATAGCTTCCGTGCACAGCTACTGCTCACGGGACCCATTTCACGCCAAGCCGACCCCAACCAGTGGCGATTCTGCTGTCCACGTCGATGGCGGTTTCGCCGACCTGTTCACGAATCGCTCGCGAGGTGGTCCCAAATTCGCACTTTCGTATCGCACTATCTCGACCGACACAGCCCAGAATGACGCACTTTTTATCTGGGCACTGCCCTGAAATGAAGTGAGACAGCCACTTGCGCTAGCGAGCCATTTCAGCCGGCTGAGAGGCCGTCATGACTGAAAAGGGTAAACGAAAGGGTCTGTCGGGATGACTGGTGCAGGCAGTATAGGGCGAAATTCAGGGAGTGCGAGAAGCAGTGGCTGCGGCTGCTTCTGTGATACGAAGTGACGCCGACCTCCCAGTCCTGCAGAGCACGGGGCGTGAAACGCTGTTCACCCGAGGAATCAAGGCTGCGAATTTCAGGCTGCGTACATGTTTTTCAGAGTTGGCATTGGGAAATCTCGTGAAACAGGGCTGTGATGGCTTTTTTTTGGTCAGTTGCGGGTGGTAGCAAGGAGTGGTAGCAAGAGAGCGAAACAATAATTATATTTTTTTCATAATTTTAGGGTAGCAGAAGAACGCAGAGTCGATATTGGCGACGAGTCGGGATCCACCAATCGAGATCCACCAATCGAGATCCACCAATCGAGATCCGCATATTGAGATCAGAGTGATTCAGGTGTTGATATTCTTGCTGCTCCTGGGAATATGTCGCTGGGGTGACATTAGGCCGCTCAACACCGACGTGAGCTTGCATACCCACTTTGTATGTTTGGGCGTGAAGGCTGAGATTGGGCAGAAGGAAGATTGATCTCGAGAGCCAACTTTACATGAGCAAGATCTCACTCATTGCGCATGAATTCCGAGTCGTATCATATATATATATAGTTCACTCGTCGCTGTCATTAACAACCTATTATATCATGTTACTCGAAATTCCATAATCACTATATACAAAGCGTCCAATAGGTGCTTTCCGAGGGACTTGCAAGCACTTAAAGGCGCTCGGCGAAACAATCGTTTGCTACTCAAAGCTGTTAGACCGGATATCTCCGTTTGTTCCAACAGGTAACTCAATCACCGTATATTTGTCGGCTGTCATTCGCTGGCTGCCACCAATTCTTGTCAAGTGCGCCTGCTCACTGCCGTTCACTGGCTCGCCTCGCTCGTGGCTTTTGCGGTGATCGTCAGCCCCTCCTCGCCTCCGTCAACCTCCACAACGGCCCCGTTCTTGATCTCTCCCTTCAGCATCAGCACGCTCATCGGATTCAGCAACTTGCGCTTCAGCAACCGGTTCAAAGGTCTGGCTCCGTACCTCGGCTCGTACCCGTTCTCCGTCAGCCACTCCTTGGCAGATTCGGTCAATTTCAGCTCGATTCTGCGCTCCACCAGCCGGTCCTGCAATTCGTCGATCCTCAAGTCCACAATGCTTCTCAAAGCCTCCTTCGAAAGCTTGTTGAAAACGACAACTTCGTCGATCCTGTTCACAAACTCGGGCGAGTAGTGCTGTCTCATCACCTCCACCAAGGTATCCTTCCCAACAGACTCTGATTCGTCGCCCAAAAGCATGTCCTGGCCAATGTTCGACGTCATCACAATCAAGGTGTTGCGGAAGTCCACCTTGTGACCCTGCGAGTCGGTCAGCTTGCCTTCGTCCAGCACCTGCAACAGCAGCTTCGAAACGTCCGGATGTGCCTTCTCAAACTCGTCAAACAGAACCACCGAGTAAGGTCTTCTCCTGACCTGCTCAGTGAGCTCGCCTCCTTCCTCGTAGCCCACGTACGAGGGAGGCGCTCCGATCAGACGCATGATCGAGTGCTTCTCCTGGAACTCGGACATGTCAAAGCGTATGATAGCGTTCTCGTCGTCAAACAAAAACTGCGCAACCGCCTTCGTTAGCTCCGTCTTACCAGTTCCGGTCGGCCCGAGGAACATGAACGAGGCAATCGGTCTTTTCTCGTTGGTCAGACCGGCTCTCTGGAGACGGATAGCGTTCGATATCGCTTCAATCGCTGCATCTTGGCCAATAACACGCCCTTTCAACGCAGCCTCCATGTACAGAAGCTTGTCCTTCTCCCCACGCATCATGTTCTGCACGGGAATACCCGTGGCTTTCGAAACGACCCGGGCAATGTCCTCGGAGGTGACCGATTCGTGCAATAACGGCTCCTCCACGTCGTCGGAGGATCTGCCACTTTCCTGGCTGTGCACCATTTGCTCGACTTTTTTCTCGAGCTCCGGGATCGTCGCGTACTGCAGTCGCGACGCCGAGGCAAAGTTACCCGACCGGCGCTCCTCATCGAGCTCTCTTTTGGCCTTCTCGAGCTCCAACTTGAGCTGCTTGACTCTCTCTAGCTCCCGCTTTTGTGCTTCCCAGATCTCAGTCAACCGCTTGAGTTCAGCCCTCTTGAGTTCCAGCTGCTCCTCCAATTTGGCCCTCCTCTCGCTGCTCAACACGTCGTCTTCCTTCCTCAAGGACTCCAGCTCAATCTGGATAGTCATGATCGATCGATCCAGCTCCTGGATCGAGTCTGGCCGCGACTCGTGCTGCAATCTCAAAGCAGAACAGGCCTCGTCCACCAGATCTATGGCCTTATCAGGCAAGAACCTGTCGGTAATGTACCGATTACTGTACACTGCAGCAGTCACAAGCGCACCATCGGTGATCCGAACTCCGTGGTGGACCTCATACTTCTCCTTGAGGCCTCTCAAAATGCTGATTGCATCCTCCACGGTTGGCTCGCTCACCAGAATCGGTTGGAAGCGTCTTGCCAAGGCAACGTCTTTTTCGATGTACTTTTTGTACTCGTCGATCGTCGTTGCGCCGCAGCACTGCAGCTGGCCGCGGGCAAGTGCCGGCTTCAATAAATTCGACGCGTCGATCGACCCCTCAGACTTTCCAAGTCCCAGCAAAATGTGCAGTTCGTCAATAAATAGAATATGCTCGTCGCCCAACTCTTTGAGAACCTGCTTCAACCGCTCTTCAAACTCTCCACGGTACTTGGCTCCGCTAATCAAAGAGCCCAAGTCCAGTGAAATCACCTGCTTTTCTTTCATGCTCTCCGGAACCTCTCCCTTCACTATCCGCTGAGCTAGCCCCTCCATAATGGCTGTCTTACCAGTTCCGGCATTTCCGATCAAAACAGGGTTGTTTTTTGTCCGTCTGGACAAGATTTGAATGGTTCTTCTGATCTCCTCTTCACGTCCAATGACAGGATCCAACTTACCTTCTTTAGCCAGATCAGTCAAGTTAGTTGCAAACCGGACCAAAGCCGGCTCTTCAGCCTGTTCCGGGTTCATTTTCATTTGAAGAGGTCTGATAGAGGCACTGGAGAAAGCCCGGGCCCCCATTGGTCTCATTGGAGCCAATGTAGATGCCATCAAGTTTGGTCCATTTCTGGCTACCAGTTTCTGAGAGGTGACTAGTATCTCGCTAGCTAAGAGCCGCCGAGACACCCTTGCACCACGCACCACGTTCGATGTCGTTATTTTCCTTGCACCGGTTTTGATCATGTTGTTCGTTGCTCAAAGCGGTTGACTGGTGTTGGTAAAATATGGCGGAGTCGGGTGGTTATATAGTATATGGTGAGATTTTTCGGAAATTCTGGGGTCAGCTGGAATTTTCGAGAAGACGCGTCGATCGGCTCAAGGGCAGAATCAGCGTCCGTCTGGTGCAAGGATGTTTGACACGAGCGAAGCAATCACCCGCTCCGCTGGTACTTGTGGACTCAATGATAATCTCGGAATCAGTCCTCTGGTTTAGCTCCCGTCCGCCATGCTTGATCCAAGTGGTTCTTGGCTGAACCGGGTTGTCATGAAATGACCTCATGATATGAAGCAAAACTACCTTTTCAATAAGTGTTGATCATTATTGATCCGCAAGATGTGCTTCCTACTTCATCTCTTCGAAAATAGCTGATACTTCCTGCTTCATCTCTTCGAAAATAGCTGATATAGTTATCTCTTCGACTAAGCGCTACGACGCTTCGACTATTGTTCTCACTCCGCAATTCACAAAGACTATTTGTGTTCTTACTGGCTTACGTAATCGCATACTGCTGACCGAGCAGAAAGCCATCATCTTCTTGGTGAACCTCCGACTTCTCCTCGATCTATATCGCCTTTTGCGAGATACCTTCGTTCTTGGTCTACATACGGTGCTGGCTGTGAGAAAAAAACCGAAGCTGCTTCGGTCGGAAGTCCTGACGATGCTCCTTACCAACCTGTCACTCTCGCATGTATCTCGATTACCAAATTACCCATACGTCATTCAGTCGTTGCCAAATTACCCATACGTCATTCAGTCGATCGAACAACCTCAGTGCCTCACCTTTCACCTGGTACCAAAGTCCCTTGATTTTTCGCTCGTACTTTGCCACTTGCTTCTCACTCGCCGCTCGTTTCGCACGTTGTTTGTTCGTCGGCGGTCATGGCGGCAACGAACCAATAATGATCCCGTTACCACCCCCAACCCCAGCAACCGGCGTAACAGGCTCCGTCGATCCAGCTTTTTCCGCCACCTCCAGAGCTGGTGTCGCAGACTTACGAAGTTCTGTCGTGGCTGGTGAGGCAACTGCGCCATTTGCACCGCCACGCTTCGCACTAGCCACCAGTTTGGGTGCAATTTTGATTGGCGAGGCACTCTCACCTCCGATTCTACTCCTCGAGCTTCCCCCAGAATTGCCACCACCACCTCCATTCGGGACAGGCCGACGCCGCTTGTTGTTCGAACTCGAGCCTCCAGCACTAGGATTCACTTTCCGTTTACTGCTGTTTGCTGAGTTATCGTCCACAAGTGGTCCGTAGTACACAAAGAAGCCGTCCTTGTTGTTCTTGGTCTGCTCTTCGAAAAGCAGCTCCTCGTCGTCGATAAACGGATCCAACAAATCGTACTTTCCGATTCTTTTGTTGCTTTCCATTTTTTTGCGGTGGATTTCTTTCAAAACCATCTCTTCTTTTTCTTCATCAGTCATTCCAGGCTTGAATTTCATGCCCAAGCGTCTCAAAATGTCGTCATCTGTCGGGTCGGCCGGGGCTCCTGAAACTCCAGGGGGCACAGACGCCTCTTGATCTCCTTCCTCGTCTTCTGGGTTATCTCCCTCGGGAATATCCTCGTCCAAATCGTCCAAATCAAACGCTATTTTTCCGTTTGGATGCATCACATTGAATCCGTATTTGTCCTCGCACAGCTTCATCACGTTGAAAATGGCCTGCGACTGACCAAATTCCGTACCTGGAGGCACAAGCGGGATGTGTAAAGCAATGATCGGGTCTTTAGCGGGCTCTGTAGACCCCGACGAGTCGCCATTCGGCTTCTCGTCTCCAACAACGTCCAAAAATGTAGGCTGAGGAAGTGTGTTGAGCGGTTTTGCCGGCTGTTTCCGAGACGCACTCTGTCCGTTGGTCACTGAGGGTGAAGCTGTGGCCGACGTCTCGCATTTCTTGGCCTCTGTTTGCTGTTGAGGCTTCGTTTTGTTGATTTTCAGCTTGCTCGATTTGGACTCAGAAGCTGGTTTCGGATCTTGAGACCCACCACGAGCCCGCGGTTTCGCCTGTTTTTTTACTGGCGCTGTCTTCTGTGTCTTTGGTGTCGTTTTGGCTGGCTTCGGCTCTTCTGGTACGAGCAAGCCACCCACAATCAGCTTACTTCGAGTTTCAGAAGGTGGATTTTGCGGCGTTTCTAGGTCTGCTGGGATGCCAGATCCCTGGGGAGTCGAACTCGTTTCTTCCTGGTTAATCATAGAGCTCAGAAGCATTCTCCCTGCCGGCTGTTTGCTGGGCTGGTCAGTTGGAGCCGACGTGGGCGTCTTGACCTCCACCGCCGTGTTTTTTATTGGATCATAGTACTTGTTCACGGCGGGCAACGGAGTCGGCGTGGATACAAGAGCTGCCGGTGTGTCTTCCGTGGCCGGCTCCACTGGATTACCGGCGGAATCGAGCGGTTGTGGAGCAAATCGGGGCGTTACCCCCAAAAGAGAGGATATCGAAATTGGTTGGTTGGGCCGGGATGTGTCGTCTAGTGGAAGCAAAGGAGGACTTTGTTAGTATCACGTCGGTGAGAACAACACTGGGGGAGAACAAAGGTAACAGCGAGCACAATTATGGGATGACTGGGCACATTCGCAGCGAGTGCAGAGCTTTTGCAGTCAGATGGAGCAAGTAGCTGACGGGGTAAGACTGGCACAAAAGCCGAGCAAGCTCCACAAAAACCTGCTCAAACGGTCCTATTGAGATTGGCGACTTACTGTTCTGTGACATGGCGGCAGATCATGTGTGGTTGGGGCCAGGGGGCGGAGTAGTAGAGGAAGAGAGATGGTCAGAAAATGGAGAAACAAAGCCAGATAAGTAAGTGGTAGAGATGAAAAAAAACTAGGTGGTGCAAGGGTTTTTGGCGATGGTAGCAGAGAAGGGAGCATAGTGAAAGACAATACCGAGACAGAGGAGGCGATTGCCCTAGCAGAAGGTAATGGATGGAGTTCTTGAAAGGCGGTCGCTGCTTGAGCTGAGGGCGGCTGCTATTCGAGAAAGTCTGCATCAACTGCACCTCTGCAATTGCATTTTGGGATGCTCTGTTTTATGACAGTGAGCGTACGAGAGAGGTGGAGTTGGCGAGCGTTTCGGTGATAGCCGGCTGACAACTCTGAGCCTGGTGTTAGCGGAGGCGGCTCGCCTCGCAAAAGGAGTCTCGCAGAAATCCGGTCCTTGAAGGGTATCAGGACCGCACTAGTGAACTCGAGTGTGATAGCACTGCGACAGTGGCTTGGTAGACACGCTTGGTGGTGAACAAACCAAAGTATCTGGTTTCGCGCAATTCACTTCTTCTTGCACGTTGCTCAACTATTAGATCTCGCTTGGGCCAGAATTCCTACCTCTAGGCACAAACTGTGAAAATTTCAAAAGAAAGATAATTCGTTTTTGGGTGGTATTGCAAGGTTGTTATAGTGATTACGCTATTCTACAACGTCAGAAACTGACACAATTGAGTTGATTGAGATATCACCATCGACGATAATCAGTTGGCAGACTTCATGACTCAGTTGACTAGCCTACCTCCCACTTCCTCTCGCCATCTATGCCTTGTCCAACTGAGGCTTCTCGGCCCCTCCCAGCTTACTCAATCGCAGATACACATCTGTGCCATATCCTTCCACCGAAAACATCTCCAAGTCTCCATTCCAGTAGTCCGCGTAAACCTTGCACATCGGCAAAGAGATCCCCACGGTGTATTCGAAAGGTCTGCTCACGAGGGACCGCAACACTGAGCTCTGCTTGCCGTTGGTCGTCTCCATCTGTCCCAGATTGTGCAAGATTCCAGTCAGCTCCGGGTTGGACCCCAAATTGAGCCCCGGCATCCTGTGCAGGTTCCGCAAGTACTCCTGAGCCAGCTGAGGGGACTTGCCAAAGGACCACACTTTGCTGAGTTTCTTGGCCGACATTCCTCCTCCTTGGTCAGAGAACTTGAAGTTCATGTCTTTGCGAGTTTGTGTGATCTCAACCACAATCGGAGGAGGCTTCAAAAGGCCCAATTGTTCTCGCGGAACGTTGCTGTTGCGTCTGATGAAATTCTGGATCGTCGATTTGAGCGAGTTTCTCAGTATCTCTGCAAAGATGTAGTTGAGGTGGTTAGTCAGGAACTGGAACTTGACGTCGTCTCCGACAATGATCAGCTCTGGAATCTGCAAATCAGGGTAGATGCTCTGCAGAAAACTGGACACTATATCTTTGCAAATCCGCAACTGCTCGTGAGCAGAACAATACTGGAAAGCAGCACCAATATAGTCGGGTGGTTTGTCCATAGTGTCGCCATCTTGATCCTTGAAAGACTGCGACAGGGTCACGTGCTGCTCGATGATCACTCTCCTACTAATACGGGAGCGCAACATCGACGAGATGAACTCGTCTAGCTCTTGTTGAGGCATGTTTTGCAAAACCGACACTTCCAAAGCTCCCATCATCAAATGTGGCAGCACGCGGAGGTGATCGTCCAGAACTTTGGTGAGAAATTTGCAGAACTGTTCATTTTCTTGTAGCGTCTCTATACGGCTGGTGCGGCGAAAAGCGTTGAAACAGTCGTAATAGCTCTGGTAGACCTGGCTGATGTGAAAATTGTTGGTCACAGAGTAGTCGAGGTGCTGCAGATCACGGATCTTGCGGCTCAGACGCACGGGTAGCTCTGTTCGAACGAAATTGGCGGAGCTGATAAGCTTTTCTTTGGTGAGTTTTTTGCCGAAGTTGGCCAAGTGGCGTAACGTGACAGGGTGTGCGTTTCTTTCCGACCAGCTGAGCAGAATCGAGTTCTGGTAGAAGTGTTGCTCGTTGAGCAGGGAGGAGTACTGTGGCTGGAACGGAGACAGTGTGGGGATGTTGGAGGCCAAGCTAGAAATGGGTAAGGGTTTCTTGAACATTGTGAGGGGAGGGTCTGGAGACACAGTCAGAAGGGGTGTCTTTGGTGAGGGGCTGCTGGGTTTCGTGAGTGACTGTGTACGTTGAAGTGGTAGGGAAGCGAGCCTATGGGATGGGGTATCCCAGATGACTCAGTTGAAGTTGCTCGAAGTGAAAAATTCAAAGATAAGTAGCTGGTGTACGGGTGTCGGAGAAGAGCGATCGGCGGCCATAGTGTAGCTAGTCGCGAGTGATTGTTGATGAGCGGGTAGAACATGAGAGTACCGTGCCGTTGTGAGGCTGAACAGACTGAACATCCTGTGGAATCTGCTTCGTGAGTCGAGTGACTGGAGCGGTCGAAGCTCCCGGAAACTCGTGGAAGCAAGGACGATCAACCAGAAACCACCGATGACTCGCTAAGTGCATGAACAGTACCATAACTATGACTCTGATTGTAAAATGACCATGCATTCGATTTGGTGGCATGCACTTCTCCATGCAGCTGCCATCTGTAAACCAGAGCTTTCTGAGGTTGACAGCTTCCCTGTGTTTTACCTTGCCAGAAGGCGAGTCTTTTCGTACAAAATTTATAGACCATCTCGAAGCATCCGCCGCTCGGTTTCCCGTTGAGCAGCAGATGCTGCAGATCGCTCTTATCAGAGTCAATGTGGCCGGTTGGCTCCACCCAGCATCCTCCCCTCGGACTCGTGGTGTACGGATGTCCTGCCAATCTCGAAAACGCAGCGGGCCACTTTATTTTTTTCACGTTTCGCTCGCGGGCTCACAACCCAAAGCAGCCACCTAAAAACTCCAACAATTTATCATCGCCACTTCGCTTCATCATTCCTCCTCTACAACAACCACTGCCTAACCCCCAATTCCCAACAAACTCACAGGCATAATGGTAAGCAAACGCTCCTTCTTTTTTCCGTTCAATTGGCCCGATTCCCGGTTACAGCTTTCGCTCCTCAATTCCCAATCTCAGAACACCAAATCTCAAAGCTTACAACAACCTCCGTTACCAACATCTTCAATCGCTTCAATTCTCGGTCAATTCCCCGCGGAAAAAACCCAAATCCCACAAACCGTCCATACTAACATCCCTTGTCTAGGCGGGTGCCCTTGAAAATGCACGCAAAACGCTGAAAACGCTGTCGCTCGACGCTGAAGAGTCGCTGTACGGCCAGATTTACTCGGTCTCGGGACCCGTCGTGGTCGCCGAAAACATGATTGGTTGTGCCATGTACGAGCTCGTCAAAGTCGGCCACGACAACCTCGTCGGTGAGGTCATTAGAATCGATGGAGACAAGGCCACCGTCCAAGTGTACGAGGAGACGGCCGGTGTCACTGTTGGAGACCCTGTTCTCAGAACAGGTAAACCTCTTTCTGTCGAGCTTGGACCTGGTCTTATGGAGACCATTTATGATGGTATCCAGAGACCCCTGAAAGCCATCAAGGACGTCTCGCAGTCCATCTACATCCCTCGTGGAATTGACGCCCCGGCGCTGTCTAGAACCGTCGAATACGACTTTTCTCCAGGCTCGCTCAAGGTTGGTGACCACATCACCGGAGGTGACATTTTCGGTTCTACCTTCGAGAATTCGCTTGTTTCGGACCACAAGATTCTTCTGCCGCCAAGAGCACGCGGAACCATCGTTTCCATCGCCGAGGCTGGCTCGTATCATGTCGATGATCCAGTCTTGGAGGTCGAGTACGACGGAAAAGTTTCTAGCTACTCTATGATGCACACCTGGCCTGTCAGAGTTCCTAGACCAGTCGCACAGAAATTGTCTGCCGACTATCCGCTTTTGACTGGTCAGAGAGTGCTCGACGCCCTCTTTCCATGTGTCCAGGGTGGAACTACCTGCATTCCTGGAGCCTTTGGTTGTGGTAAGACGGTCATCTCTCAGTCTCTGTCCAAGTACTCCAACTCAGACGTCATTATCTACGTCGGATGTTTCGCTAAGGGCACCGAGGTGTTCTTGGCTGACGGTAGCATCGCTAAAGTGGAGGATATCAAGGTCGGCGAGAAGGTTCTCGGTAAGGATGGACTTCCAAGAGAGGTTGTTGCTCTGCCGAGAGGCCAAGAGAAGATGTTCCACGTCACTGAGAACACTTCCCAAGCTGATGCCAGTCTTGAAGACGAGTCTCTTTCGTACATTTGTAATGCGACTCACAAGCTTGTTCTGAAGACTGTTGCAACCTCCTTCATCAACAGACTGGATGGAGAGGTCAAGGGTTACCAGGTTGTTTGGTTTGATCGCGACACCAAGGTTATTGAGGGCCAAAAGGTCGAGGTTGTCAGACCTTTCACCAAATTATTCAGTATTGACAGCTGGGGCAGTGGTGCTGCTACTTTGGCTCACGACAAGGCTGAAGCTTTCCAACTGTCTAAAGGTACCTGTGACATTGACTGGACTATTGAGGCCAGATTCTACAACGACATCAGTCTCAATGTCAGAAAGGTTACTCAGCAGATTTGTGGTCCAATTCAACTACAAACTAATGCTCTGCTCAAGTATTTGGAAGCTTCTCCTTATGCAATCAACTCTGAGGCAGTTACTTCAGTTGCATACTTGCTGGGTCTGTGGGTTGGTAATGATCAGACTGACAGTGTCAGTTTCTCGGTTGACTCGGAAGACCAGACTATGATGGAGCGTTTGTTCGAGTTCGCTTCCCACTTGGACCTGATCGCTGAGTACCGCGATTACAAGGATTCCAAGAGAGTTAAGACTGTTGACTTGCTTTCCAAGACCGTTAGTGGAAATGGCAATAGCAAGGATTTGAACACCAACAACGTCATGTGGCACGTCATCTCCAACATGGGCTTTTTGACCATGGTTGACGGCAAGTCAACCAAGACTGTTCCTGAATGGTTGAAATCTGACACCTTTGCAGTCCGTGAAAACTTTGTTGCCGGTTTGGTTGATTCTGATGGCTTCGTTCGTGACGGTCAGGCTACTGTCAAGACAATTCACGCTACTGTCAAGAAAGGCTTTGTTGATGTTCTCCACTCTTTGGGTATCAGATCTTCGGTCGCTATCTCGGCGGCCAAAATTGATGAGAATGGTGTCCATCATGAGAGAAGCTTCGACATTTCCTTCTCTGGCGAGAATTTGGCTCGTTCCCTGAGACACTCTTGTACTCCTGAGAAAACTCTGACTACCACTTCCAGTGAGTACAAGCCTTTGTTCTTTGGTTTCTCTGTTGATCCTGTCGTTGAGGATGACCACTCTGCTGTCAAACCAATTGACGACTACTACGGTGTCACTCTGGCCGACGACTCTGACCACCAGTTCATGCTGGCCAACGGTATTCTGGTCCACAATTGTGGAGAACGTGGAAATGAGATGGCAGAGGTGTTGATGGAGTTCCCAGAGCTGTTCACTGAGCAAAATGGTAAAAAAGAGCCTATCATGAAGCGTACAACCTTAGTTGCAAACACTTCAAACATGCCAGTCGCGGCAAGAGAGGCCTCTATTTACACAGGAATTACACTGGCAGAGTATTTCAGAGACCAGGGTAAGGATGTTTCAATGATTGCCGACTCTTCGTCTAGATGGGCTGAGGCTCTTAGAGAGATTTCTGGTCGTCTGGGAGAAATGCCTGCCGATCAGGGTTTCCCGGCCTACTTGGGAGCCAAGCTGGCCTCTTTCTACGAGAGAGCAGGTAAATCTGTGGCTCTCGGTTCGCCAGACAGACTGGGTTCTGTGTCGATTGTGGCTGCTGTTTCGCCAGCCGGTGGTGATTTCTCGGATCCTGTGACCACCTCGACGTTGGGTATTACCCAGGTTTTCTGGGGTCTCGACAAGAAACTGGCCCAAAGAAAGCACTTCCCTTCGATCAACACCGCCATCTCCTACTCCAAGTACACCAACGTGCTTAACAAGTACTACGACTCGAACTACCCGGACTTTGCTTCTCTCAGAGACAAAATGAAGGAGATCATCTCGAACGCCGAGGAGTTGGAGCAAGTTGTGCAGTTGGTTGGTAAGTCTGCTTTGTCTGACTCTGATAAGATTGTCTTGGATGTGTCTACCTTGATCAAGGAGGACTTCCTGCAACAGAACGGTTACTCCACCTACGACGCTTTCTGTCCTATCTGGAAGACCTACGACATGATGAAAGCTTTCATCACCTACTACGACGAGGCCCAGAAGGCCGTGGTGAACGGAGCTCAATGGTCCAAGCTGTCCGAGGCTACTGCCGACGTCAAGCACGCTGTTTCTTCTGCCAAGTTCTTTGAGCCAAGCAAAGGCCAGGAGGCTTTGGCTGGGGAGTTTGAAAAGTTGATTGGTACGATCACGGAGAGGTTCCAGGAAGCTGCAGAGTAAGCTTGGGCTGGCTAAGGCAAGGCCGGAGTCGAAATCGAAGTCGACTGGTTCGTCCGAATGGCCGAATCAAGAGCCGACTGGTTGAGGATGTGTCATTAATTACCAAAGTACGTTTGTCTAGTTTACTGAATTGTATCGTTTGAGTCTTTCACTTTCATAGTTTTTCAATGTTATCCGATATATATACAACGAACAAACGACGAGCAGACCGGACTACAAACTGTGCAGCCTGACTGTAGAGACGCGTGAGGATGATCTCAGTGGGTTCTTCCAGCTTTCGACCCCCCAGCTGATTTGCTCTGTTAATCGTGGCTGTGCAACCATTAGGGTATGTGGCTGTGCAAGCACAGCCGTACTTTGGTCCCACACGACCACGTCTTTTTCAAAAAGCTGAAATAAACAAAGACAGATTGCACTTTACAACCACCAACTCCCACAACTTCCCGCCAGTTCGAGCGCTCTTGGTGCCATTTTTTTGTCAAACTCATTAGTTCTCTGGCCATGAACTTCATCGCGAAAACCATTGGTTCCACGATCGGGTCTTTGACCGGAAACTCGATTCCGTACAACTTCGGCAACAAAATCGTGCCAGACGTGGCGACCGATCCGATCCGATCCAAGTCAATATGGAACATCTATGAGGGAACCTCGACCAAAGACAGCAGTCTGGAAGTGACAATTTTTGAGTTTGACTTGAAAAACCCGGCCAACGCCCGCTACGTTCAACTTGCACGCAATTGTTTCAAAAAACACCGGTCTCTGGCTTTATTACCTGGAGTCTTGAGCGTCTTGGACTCAAGTGAGAACGACAACTATCTCTACATTGTCACTGAAAGGGCTCGGCCTCTTGATGACGTCATAGCCTACGATTATCCTGAGGACACTCTACCGCTGGATGTGCTGATGTTGGGTATCTACCAAATCTCAGATGCTCTCAGGTACATAAACAACCAGGGCTTCTCAATTCACGCCAATGTTTGCAAGAGCTCGATCTTCGTCAACAGCTCGGGCGAGTGGAAGTTGGGCAGCTTCGAGCTCGCGCTGAGCGTCAAAGAAAAGGATTTCGAGATCTTGAGTCTGGCGTATCAACTACCCGCATTCAAGTCGTCACTGTGTCCTCCGGAGTTCGACAAGAGCGGACACTCGTTCTTGAAAACTTTGAGCGCCAACCATGCAATCAAGTTTGACTCTTTCAAATTGGGGGTTCTCATATACGAGCTTTTCTATGGAGACAATTCAGCGCAGGATCTCGCCCAAATGAATAGCCTTAGTAAAGTCCCAAGGGATTTTGCTCCTCATCTCAAGAAGCTTTTGAGCCAGTCGCTCACTGTCAGATACGCCGTTGAACAATTCTTGAAAGTTGGCGAGCACACTTTCTTTGAATCACCGCTTATTATGGTTTTCAGGCAGATCTCTGAGCTTAACTTGAAGTCCGACGAAGAGAAAATGGACATTTTCCAGTCGCTTGACGAGCTGACTGTGCTCCCCTCGGGGTTTTTCCAGTTCAAAGTTCTCCCGGAGCTCATCAAATCGTTCAATTCTGCTACATCCAACGAACACAACCAGCAGTCTGCGCTGCTTTTGATCATTCTCAAAAAGTCTTCAATGCTGGATGCGCAAGCTTTCAAGGCCACCATCAAGCCGGTCGTTCTCAGAGCATTCGCTCTACCAGACAGAGCCATCAGAATGACTCTGATGAATGCACTACCCTCCATTATCGATCACTTCACCAACTACGAAGTTCAGGACAAAATTTTCCCCAATCTCATCCAAGGTTTCAACGACACAAACTCATCAATCAGAGAACAGACCATCAAGTCAGTCATTCCGATAGTGTCAAGAATCTCAGATCGCCAGCTCAACAACGACCTGCTGAGATACTTGGCAAAGTTGCAGAACGATGAAGTCGCCGAGATCAGAACAAACACCGTTGTTTGTCTGACCAAAATTGCAGAATTCATGGCTCCTGCTGCCAGAACTGGAGTTTTGATTACAGCGTTTACGAAAGCTTTGAAAGACCCGTTTGTTCCCTCAAGAATCAGCACCGTCCTCGCTTTTGAAACTTGTATAGTGTACTTCGCTGCTGACGTTTGTGCGTCCAGGGTTTTGTCTGCAATTGCACCTGCGTTGCTGGATAAATCGTCCAAAGTGAGGAAAGAGGCTGAAAAGACGTTTGGACTCTACATGGCCAAAATTAGAGAAGAGGCTTCTAAGCTGCCTACTGATGACGAGGAAACAATGGCAAAGGAAGATCAGCAATCAGCAAGTCTCATCACAGGGTTAAACTCGCTGTCTTTGTCAAACTTTGGCTTCAAAACGAAGAATTCCATATTCAGTTTTGGAAGCGCTTCCAACAACTCGACTACAAGCTTGACTATGAAAACTACCGACTCTAATTCGACTGCCCGCTCTCCTCCAATATCAGACTCAAACGTGGGGGCAAGTTCTACACAATCACTCAAGCCGGCCAGTTCCTTTGTTTTGGATACCGAAGTTCAAGAAGCTGATGATGGCTGGGATTTCGACATGGAGGACGAGCCATCGCCAGCGCAAGCTCCAAAACCGAAACCTGTGCCTACGAAAGCAACTACCACAAGTGGTTCGTTTGGATCGTCAGGGCGCACTGTAAGACCAGGGAAAGTGTTTTCAAAGCCCGTGGCCCACACTCCTGAAGCTTCCAAAGGAAATCTGAAGCTGAAACCCAAAAGCAAACTACAACTTGACTTGGAAGCAGAGGCCGACGATGAAGGATGGGGAGATGGTTGGTGATGTCTACTTGCATAGAGGTTTGTACGTCGACAAATCAAAGTGACATAGCAGGTATGATTGTAGTGTAACGTCAGGGAGAAGCATCACAGGTTGTTTGATCAACTGAGTGGTTTTTAACTCAAGCTCAGCCAGTGAACTTTTTCGCATCCTTACACCGGAAAAGTAATTGACAAATACTCGGTGACTGGTTCCACCACTGGTCAGCCAGACCAGACCGATCGCCGGTGATATTTGTGTGCAACGCACGCCAATCGCGTGATGCTGGTTGTTGTTTCGGTGATTCCCAAGCTGAACTTGTGTCGTCACTATCCAAACCGTTCTGTTAAAACTACTCCTCAGTCAGTCCTCGCTTCGCTCGTCGTTTACTGGGAGTGATGCCCTAAGCCCAGCCCGAACAATCCTCGAGCTCACCCACGTACGTGATGTTCACATACAACAGCACATTCTCGTACATAATTGGTCTCAGAACTCACGTTTACAATCTCAGGTTGATCATAGAGTGGGCAGATTCAGAGACAGAACAGCCAGTAAATTGAAAAAAAAATTATTCAAAAAAAATGCTCCTCATCAGGGGCTCGAACCCTGGACATTTCGGTCAACTTCCGAATTCAAGAATCCTTAAAAGCCGAACGCTCTACCAACTGAGCTAATAAGGAAGGAACTTGAGGCCGCTTGTCGAATTCCCGATGACAAATCGAGCTTCTCATTCTTGACTATACTGAAGTTTGCATAAAGTACCTATGCCATGTGTAGGTGTACAACCCATGCGTTCCAGATTTATTTTGCTCACATGCAGACCAAAATTGTTCTTACTCTTAGCAGTCCAGATATGCCAAGCTAAAAAGGTGTAGGAATGATCATAATTAAAAATGAATTGCTGTTGAACTTACACCAGATTGCAATTTTAAAAATGATATTTTTTGAATGAAACTACAGAATTGGCTCTGTAGATGAGTAACACTGTACGGCTATCAAGTTTCTTGGGTCCCAGTTGGATCCCCAGTGCGTTTCGAGACTCCACAATTATCTATGAGCATGAGAACATCACTCAGGCTCAGAATGTATCTTGCACAGCCGGAAATGCTTGTGCTTAATGAACGATCTGCCTCTTTTACGAACTGTTCGAAATGTACAAACATTGGAGATTTAGGAACTAGATATTGCTGCAGGCGTGGGGTATAATGTTTCGAGCCTAGGTCAAGTTTGGCGGACGCCTTGAAAGCAAAAGATAACGAGAAACTACATTCGCTTGAATTGCTTCAGACACCCTCCAACAGCACACGTACTCCAAATTCGAAACGAATCATTGCATTGTATCAGGGATGGCAATCAAACAGCATTCGTCTCTTTCGGTTCACTCAACTATGAACTACTTCAAATCATTAGTGGGAGGTTTAACAAAAAAATACGAGAAGTAAAAATGAGGCAAAAAAATATTGCATCAAGCAGGGTTCGAACCTGCGTCCCCTCACGGAGAACAGAACTTGAGTCTGCCGCCTTAGACCACTCGGCCATTGATGCTTATTGTTGTTATAAGCTTAGCACAAACCAATATGACCAGCCCTATTATATTGAAAATGATGTATTTTTCTGATATTGCGACACAGAGTGACTTTCCGAACAAGCTCAAAATGAATCTAAGATATAGCAGAGTGTTTCGAAAAACAATCTTCAACATAATCTGTGAAGCATCAGCTACAGCCTGGTGATACACGACGTCGGAACACCCACAGAGCTGTTGAGCTTTTGATTGTCTTCAGCAGCATATTCTTTCGAAGCATAAGTACCCTTAACTGGAGATACTGGTTATGTTGGAATAAGTAGTTGGACTCAATGATTTGCGACTATTGAGTTTAAGATCTCATCACTTTGAAAAATGTCACCCATTCTCTAAGATTGCTCGCTCTCATTAGGAACTCTCTTCGCTTTCAAAAATATCACGTGACTTACAGTTCCAATGGCTCGATTTTTGCTCATATGACTGAAATCTCAAGTTTCATTAGATAAACAACCTGGGTCCACATGAAACACATCACCCAAATTACTCATGTTCACGCTTCATGAGAGAAAATTGAAATCGGGCCGCTCAGCTTTCATTGACAAGCACTCAAAAATAATCGAAATCGTAGTCATTTTCCTGCGGAACTGCAAGTTTTGTCACTGAACCAAGCAGGCTCACATGTGCTTTCCAGATTTTTGGAATTATGATGAGATGACTGTGATCGGTTTCCAGATTTTTGGAATTATAACGAGTTGACTGTGATCGGTTCGAGTCGGTTTGGATGAGTGGCATGACTGCGAGAAGGTGTTTCACTCAATTCTATTCCTGCGAAAACAAGACGGGTTCAAGTTGAGAGAATGTTTGTTGAAAATAATTATGTAGCACTTTTACGCGAATAGGATCAGAAGGCAAGTGAATCTATGACAATCTCCTAAGACTTCCAAACTGATAACTTGTCAACATACCATTGTGAAACCCAATACTCCAACAAGACGCTCGCTAAAAATAATGATCATCTCAGAGTGAATGATCTTGTTAATTCTCCTGATGAGAATCTCAGTTGAAAATGGTCTGAGAGATGAGCTAATTCACTTAGGAATGAACTTATGAACTAAAATAAAATGAATAGATAATATTTTCACCTTCCGGATGGGGAGATTCGATAACGAGCAAAACGAATCAACGAGCGAAGCGAGTTGATGAGCGGAGCAAGTTGATTTGTTCATCCGATAAACCTGTTTACTCATTCCGCTCATCAACTCGCTCGAATCAACGAGCGAAGCGAGGCATCCAGTGGAATTTGTACGAAATAAATAATTGAGGGCGCGGCGTCCAATCCCCAGAGTTTGAATTGATCAACATTATTCCGAAGGTGTGCGCGTTCAAGAACAGCGATCTTGCTGACGGTGGCCACTTCAACAGACCAGAAAATTGCCGAGTACGAGAAGTTTGGGCATTGACATCCGTATAAAATGTTCAACAAGCTCGAAGCGCGTGTAAACTGTTCTTCATGGTTTTTGAGAAAATGAATTTTGTGAGTCGTGGAGTAATAGAGAGATTTAATCGCTGAAAGGATTTCTTGCGTACGTATGTGCCAGTACTTTTCTATCTAGCTCATTGTATCCAAATAACCAAAGAAGATGCAAAAGTCAAAGATACATCAAACCAAAGCTTTTTTGTTGCAAAATCAATGTCTGAGTTCATCGATTTCTGTACAATGGAACAGTAACTTCCGACATCTTCGAGACATTATTCACAAACCTTATATCGCCCCAGATCCTCAAGCCTTACTTCTTATACCTGATTTCATGTCTGGGAGACACGGTTGAGTCTTCTTGATCGCAATGGAGTATTGCATGATTAATAACTTGATCTTTTCTTATATGAATTCTTATTGTATATCCTTCACACTTGAATTGATATTAACTCTCCTGTATTTTCCTCGCTTTAGGTTGGTCTCACACAACCAATGGCCAAGTCGTGCAATTCCTGTTCTGAAACAAAACTATACTCGTTACCGCAGTATCACGTGACTTGAATCCACTTGAAACACATCAATCGGACTATTCACCAAAAACACCGCTTCTTCTATGAGAGTCCGAGAGGCTCATCCCAGGGTTTCTCCGCCTGGTCACACGGTTACGCCCCGGTGGCTCTGCCAGATAGTTCTGCTCGGACTTCCGCTCAATGAATCCGCTTTGGCCCAGCAACGTAGGAAACACACTCAGAATCGTACCCGGTGCTCATATCTTGAAATAATTTGTTCTTTGTTGAGATCAAATTATTCAGTTATTGGCTCTGTTGAAAGCGGTGCATTGCTAGCTTCATTTGTCATCCAAAGATACAGAAAGCTATGCACCTGCTGTCATGTGACGCGAACTTGTCAAGCTATTATTATATGACCGGTGGAAAAGTTAGGTCTCATCTGCTCCCATCTCACAGTTTCACTTGATACAAGATGAGCCGGTTTTCGATTGGGCTGGTTGTTGAACATGAACCGTAATCTGGTAACTGTTCGAGCAACTTCGGTGTTATGAAATGTTCTTTACAGCCAAAAAAAACTTTAATAATCGACTTTTCTCCACGAAATTCGTCTAGTTTTCAATTCACACACAGACGTTCTGGATTGGAGAAAAATATTTGAGCGATGGCATCAGAGGGCCAGTCCCAAATGATGTCGGTTTCCCAGCCTGCAACTGGAAGCTAGTATTCCAAAACGGGCAACAGTTCATGACTGGCTCTTGAGATGGAAGGTGGCTAAGTCCCTGGTTTTGTCCCAACTCGGTAGTGTTTCAGCCTGCCAGAAGGAGTCAAGGAACCTATTGACTCACGTTTTCCCATGAACTGTAATCTCCTTTTGCGAAGGACCATAAAAACATCAAATGATCCAAATAAATTGTTGTTCTGTAGATTCCCGAACTAATGCCAGAACTACTGATATCAACTTTCATCTGCAAATCGTCCGAAATATGACATATTGTCATCGTCGTCAATGACACATTCATGGTTGCATGGTCTAGTTGGTTATGGCATCACCTTAACACGGTGAGGGTCCCCAGTTCGATCCTGGGTGCGATCATTTTTTTTTGGAAGATGTTGTTTCGCGAACGGCAGAACCTCCTTTCGATCGAGGACTGTGCTTGGTTGACGCAAACGAACTCTCATGTTGAGTGAGGTAACTGCGTCATCGTATTCGAGGAAGCGTGAGATTATTGAGAAAGGTTACTTGATGAATTGGCATCGCCAGGTATGTCAACGGCGATATGAAGACAGTTTCCTCAGTTATCTGACGAGAGTAGGTCATAGTCCATCAACAAATAATCCTTATCGGAGTATACGAGCCGGGAACGCGATGTGCCTCATCAAACTGTGTGTGTTTTTTTTTTTCGTAGTTCTCATGAGTCATCTCTTTGATCGGATGAAGAAGTGTTAATTTGCACCGAGATAAACCGAGGGTACCATTTTGCCTTGTATTCCCTCAACTTGGTCAGTTCCATTCCAGTTTGTGGATCTTGTCATCATATCACTCAACATAGACCAAAAACATGTAGATCAGATTATCTGATTCTGCTTTTCTTTGTCACTTATATTGAGCGTACACGGGATACGCACCAAAGTTATTTCATGAAATCTTTTCGCAATCAAAGCAGTTCCGAAACAAATGACTACTGCCGTGCTTTTCACTTGGAGTTATTGTGTATTCGTCAGTTTCCCTAACACCCCTCATATTGACATTGCAATGTAACATCAAGATCGAATGTTATCTACGCGCAAAGTTCCAGAGCTTCAAGGATCCATGATAAGGGATGGGTTGACTGCGGAAAAGTCGAGCAATGATCTTTTGCTTTCAGTCGCCTAGTCAACTAGCGCTCTCGACTTGGAGACTCTCTGTTACCACGGCGTCACTATGGTATAATTGGCCCAAATCAGTCATTACTTACGAAGATGACTCAAATACAAGGTTGATTATGATGATGTATTGATTGGATCTTGATAGCTCGATCGTCATCGATCGAAGAACAAAACGAGATTGCTTTGAGACTGTGTTTGTCTTCGATCACAATCCAACGTTCGAACGATCTGTTTTAGAGGTCCAAAAATCTGCTTGTTGCAGAGTCTTTGGTCCAAAACTGATAACAGCGCGAACATTAGAAATTTCTGGTATGGATGGCCTTGCAATCTGAGGATTTGAGACCGTTTTTGAATGGGGATTACAGGACGAGCTTTTATTAATTTTCCGGCTGCACTAATTGAGCTCTCCAGCTCAGCGTTGAGAACGGGACCATCTTTTGTCTTTTGTTTTTTTAAGACATTTTCTAGTATTGGCCAACGACTATCAATTAGTCAAGAATCATTGAATTCTCAGATGTCATATAGTTTGACATATGTGACGTCACAGATTGGTGAAAGCAGCGAGAGAATTTTATCATCATCAAATGATTCATTTTGGGCGTCTGACTCGATCAATCAATTTGCGGTGAGTTCAGTGATTTAGGACGAGGTGGGGTGATTTCCAAGGCCCTATAATTCATTCTTCAAACACATCTCAAGCTCGTTTGGAGTATCCTATTTTTTACAGTCAGTGAAACGATCGTTAATTCTGGCTGATGACTGCTTGAACCGCCTTCCGATGGCGATGAGTCCGGATGAATCAAATCCAGAGAGCTGTATTTACAAGCTCAACGAAAAATTCTGCAATTAACTCTCCAAGCAAGATTCAAGAATGGTTAGTTGGAGTTCTAAGCCTTCTTTGATTATCCATCTTTAGCTTTCAAGTGAGTAGCATAACAATAAACAACATGTTTGAATGTTATAAAAAATCCTCTTACTTTCTTGAACGATAACTTGTAACAGACAAAGAACAGATAGGGGAAATTATTGGAGTTCAGAAAGTTTTCTTCAAGTATCCGCCTCTAGCTCTTGAATGAGTAACAACAGTAATATGTTAAATATAGTGAATGTTTTTTTCAACTAAAGTCTCTATATAATCGACTCATCCCGAATCTTTGGGGATTAACCGGTGTTCAAATAATAGCTCGGACCCTCGAGTTCAAAGTCCCTGCAAGAGTCCCTAAACGATGATGTCAGAAGGCTTGACTCCTTGATTGCTAGATTTTCCAACATGAAATCCAATGGCTGGAGTTTCATTTTCTGGATCAAGCTGGAGTAGTTTTTTCACTGAAGAGGCTGGACTATCACATGTCTCAAAAGAAAGGGCTGGAGTTCCAGGTTCTCGACTAGGAATCTAAACTTGCAACTCAAAGGGAGCTAACGGTGTTAATGGGAGAATAGGAGAAGGAACAATGTGAAATACAATATTCAACAGAATTAATTGCCCCTTGATATACTAACTCTGTACTAATAAGCAATAACGGAGTTTGCACCTTAAGTTTGATGATTAGCCAAGGAGCACTTAGGGCACTTGCCTATTCGTATCATATGATAAACGGGTAAAAGAACATTCAACATGGTCATATTCCTTAATTATCGAAAACACATTCAGACTGTCAGATCAATCGAATACATAGGCCTAAAAGAGCAATTCGTTTCCAACAAACTGAGCGTGACATTTCAATAAGTTAAAGGACTTCGTGCACGCCATTCAGTGAAACGGCTAAGACTCACGCTATTGAGAGTCGCTTCGAATTTTGTCGCTTGTGATGAGATTGGACGTGGCAAATGAATCGAGTTGGCTTATTCGAACAGATAGTTTTTCGAAATGTTACACAAATATCACCTCATCTAGTTCTTCAACCAACTCGTCTACTTCTGGCTCTTCCTCGTCTTCATGTTCGGACAATGACGATGACGACGACGACAATGACGATGTTACCTCCTATGGAAACTACCCTTGTGCCAGCCAGGGGATGTACAATATACACAATTCTTCAACAGGAGAACCCCCCACAGACACTGGCGGGCTCGAAGGGGATTCCTTTACCACTGGGTCTAGTGCCTTCGTTTTTGACATGAATCACGCCTATATCATTGAATATAATGCACTGGAAGAGTTTGAATCCAAGGTTAAGCTCATCATCAGCACTCTCAAAGCTTCTTGGGGTAAAACATATCTTCATGTTGTTGAGTACCGTTCAACAAAACAGCTACGTCAGACATCTCTAACATAACTTTGAAAATATATGTATTCCTCGGTTTTTCGTTATCCTCACAACTTAGATTTATGTTCATATCTGGGGGAGAGCCTTTCTTCTAATATCACTCCCGGAGACTCAGTCCTTGGTGGTTCTGTTGGAGTTCAAAAAGTCTTGTTTGGATATCCATCTTCAGCTCTTGAATAATGAACAACAATAATAGGCCAAATGTAATAATGTTTCTTCAACTAAAGTGAAAATCTATATAGTCGACTTATCCCAAGAACTTTGGGAATGACCAGTGTTTAAACGATAGTTAGGACCCTCGAATCCAAAAGCTTTGAAACGATGATGTCAGAAGGCTTGACTGCAGTAATAGTAGATTTTTCAACATAAATTCAATGACTGGAGTTCATTTTTGAGTCAAGCTGAAGTTATTGTTTCACAGAAGAGGCTGGAGTTTCACATCTCTAAAAAGGTAAGGCTGGAAATTTAGGTTCTCAAACCAAAAAATTCAACTTGAAAAGATGGCTAACGGTGTTCATGGTAGAATAAGAAAAGGGACATTTGAATTACACTATTCAACAGTCCAAACTATTTATCAAATATTGGCTAAATCCCAAAAGTTGAGATAAGTGGACTAAAAAGATTTCTATCTAGTCGAGGATAACATTTATTGAATTTGACATGTTGCTGTTGTTTCTATTACATTGACAAAATTTGGAACTCTGTCAAGAAGAGTTCGAGAAAGCAGTAGTCTACGGCCTTTTGTAATGATATCTGAGAAGGGAGTTAGGGTATCTGTATGGGCTTGACGGCTAATAATGAGGGTACAAACGCCATAGTTGGGCTCGAGGGCTCCATGAAGTCACACTGCTGGAGAGGTTACCGGATTTTTGAAAGAGATCGCTAAAGAATACTGTTTTGAATATAAAGTGGTGAGTCACACAATGGACAACTGCAATACAAAGTCATCAGTGATGAATGATTGGGAAAGTATATAATTGAGGGATAATTTGTGTTAAAACGATTCGGTGCGTTTCTCATCGTTGGAGTTCATTCAGTCTTATTTGAACATTCATTGTGAATATAAAATAATGAATATTTTCTTCAACTAAATAGAAATCTATATGATCAAATTATCCCAAGAAGTCTTGGGAAATAAGGCCTTCTTATGTTGGAGTTCATTCAGTCTTATTTGAACATTCATTGTGAATATAAAATAATAAGTATTTTCTTCAACTAAAGTAGAAATCTATATAGTCGACTTATCCCAAGAACTTTGGGAATTAACTAGTGTTTGAATAATAGTTCGGACTCTCGAATTCAAGAGTCCTGAAACGATGATGTCAGAGGGCTTGATTGCAGGAATGCTAGATTCTCCAACATGAAATTCGATGGCTGGAGTTTTACTTCTGAATCAAGGTGAAGTTATTGTTTCCTAGAAGAGGCTGGAGTTTCACTTCTCCAAAAAGGAAAGGCTGGAGTTTCAGGTTCTCAGATAGGAAACGGAACATTGTGAAGTACAATATTCAACATTCTTATATATTGTGTTAATAATGATCAGTCAGTCTTTTGATATGACTGATCATTTTTAAGTGTTATTATTCTACTTAATCAAAGCAAAGGTAAATCAACATTGTGGAAAAACGATTCTCAACACTCATAACTCAAACTTGTTCACATCTAGAGTTTTGAAAGTACCTTGCCCAATTTTTTAAAATTCAATTATTTGAATTTCTAGAGCGTTAGCTACGAGTTCGCAAAGCTTCTCTTATGCACAGCTATTCTGAAAAGTCCAAGCTCGAGACAGAAGCCTGGCTTTACCAGCTGAAGACTTCCCTTCAACATTTACTTTGAACCGAGAACTTTGAATTTTCACTATTATAAAACAGTATTTTTCAAATATTACGCAACAACCAATTCTGCCCGTCACAAAAAACGAGTGATTACAAGGCGAACAACGTCGTTTTCAATAATTTGGACGCCATGATTAAAAAGCTAGTGCACTGATTGAGACAAGCTTGGTAAACCCACCCTTGAAATCCCATTCAGACGCCGGAACCAAAATGGATAATGAATTTCAAATCTCGGATCAAAACAAGTCGAGACTTAGGATTCATATCCTCAATAATAAAAAACAAATGCAGACAGAACATGTTCAATTTTGTATTTCACAATGATGCATTTCCTCATATACCATAAGCACCAAATTTTGAGTTGCAAGTTAATATTTCCGATTGAGAACTTGAAACTCGATCATTTCCTATCTGGAGACACAAAACTTTAGCCTCCTCTTTGAAATAGTAACTCCAGCCAGATTCAAGAATGAAGCTTAGGCCATCAAATTTCAAGTTGAAGAATCTAGCAATCATGGAGCCAAGCCATCTGACATCATTGTTCGAGAACTCTTGATTTCGAGGATCCGAACCATTATCCAAACACTGGTTGAAACTCATAGTTCTTGGGATAAGTCGCAATGTAGTTTGTTACTTCAGTTGAAGACAACAATTACGAACATCAATATAATATTGTTGTTCATCAATCAAGAGCTGAACATAAATACTCAGATGAGACTCTCCGAAATTCAACAAAAAAATCGAGATCGATCATCGGGGAATACGAAACGAATCACGTACTTTTGAGCCTGGGCTTATGGTACAACGATATGGAACACATATCATTACATCTGCCTTTTAGAAGTGGCTCAAAAAGTCACAAGAGCATAGACGCAACACACTCCTCGATATGCTCGAAAGTACCAAGATTCCATCCCCAAAGACTGTACGAATGTCCTATGTCATGAAGCTATGTTGACAAATTACCATATCAGAGAACTTTGAGAATTATGATAATTCTATGGAAATATAAGGTATGGGCTGTGGGTTCGGTTTTGGTGTAGACATTGATTCAGCTCAAAATATGAGTTCTGGGTTCGATCTTGGGTGAGTTCCCTATCATTGGTTGCTGTGCCAAAGGTTCTCCGCCATGGGCGGAGTGAGCAGGGGGCTGAACCTTGGGAGCAATTCACAAGAAAGGGTTTTACCCAGATATGAACCGAGATATAGCAAGTAAGTATTCACGAAGATTGAGCAATATACGTATAGTGAATGAGACCTTGAAGATTTTTGACGTTACGCTTCTACTAAACGAAACTCAACAGGACATGAGCTCATTCGCTTCAGGCCTTGTAATCACCGAAAAGCAAAAGTTGCAAGGTGCGGCCAACTTCCATGCTTGGCAGAAACGGGTCGGCTTGCTTCTCGGTAACTACGAGTGCGGCTTGGGTGATTTTTCAACAAAAGAGCAGTTCCATTGCCTGACGATGTTGCACCCGAAGTCCGTCACGCAATCGAAGTAGCGATGGAGCGGACGATGATGATTGTGGTTGCGAAGACTGTTTCCGATCGAGTTCGTGAGGCAACTGAACTGAGCTTGAGGTTCGCGTTGGGGAAGTGCGCGAATGGGCTTGATCAGATTACTCTTGAGACTGAGTTTCAACAATGTGCCGAATTTTTTGAGGCAGCCAGTGGTTCCTCTCTATCCTCGATGGAAGTCATAGAGATAACTGTAGCGTTTGCTTCGAATGTGCATCTCCAGCTGAATGGGACTGAACTATTGGAAGCTCTCGTGCTGAGTTCCATCAGTAGTATGAACAGCAGGTGATTGTTCGAGGTGACATGTCTGAGCTGCGGATGTTGGATGATGCTCAAAAAGATAGAGTTCTGATGAAACAGCCTTTCGCAGCTCAGGCTCCTTGCTACTTTGGTCAGTATGTCCTCTGATGAAAGCAAGGTATGTTACTTCTGTGGAAAACCGGGACCGTTTGCGAGAGTGTGCCAAACTTGGTTAGCTAAGATCGGCAAAGAAGAGCACCAGAGTCACGCATCTTGAGTATTCGACCTTTTCTCATATTTTCTCTAAAATCATGTCCCAAACACTTGAAATCTTATTTTTTTTCTGAGTTTTCCTTACTTTATGTAGGACTTACTCAAATTCATGGATTGCTTGCTCTTATGCACAACTCCATTCAATTCCAGAAATATTATGTGACTTCAATCTCGATGACTTGATTTCTACTCACGTGTGTTGTGGTCACATCCTGTAACCTGCAGGAAAACGCACGTAGTATCGAATTTATAAGTTTATGCTTTTCTCCGAGAAATGAGCCTTCTAAACACCAGATTCCAACAGACACTAGCGCACCTGATCACACCCCTTTTCCCTAGGTCATTTACCAGCTTATGTGCCCATTTTGCTTCGGTGCCGGAACATCAGACGATCTCAAATGTAAGGCGTGAATTCATAAAGTGATGGCTACCCCGTGTTTATGTAAAGGCTTATTCACCTTTCATACAATTTTCGGCGACTTTGTCTCAGGGTGTTTCGGTTTTGACTCGTCGAGCTAAATTTTTGGAGTTGTAAAAATCTTTCTTGAACAAAAGTTGGAGCTCAACACCACACAAGTTTCTGCTGTAACTCTGAGCTAGAAACTTCTTTATAGTACAAATATGCTAAAGTTCGGAAGGTCTTGTATGTATATCCGATAGCTCTCAAAAAAGAACGACAGTAGTATATTGAGAACAAGGAATAATATCCTTGACTACACTAGAATTCCACATAGTAAACATTTTGGTATTATTTAATGTTTCAATAATAGGTCGGACACCCAAAGTCAGGAGTCTCGCAATGATGATGTCAAGGTTTCATGTTTGCGAGAACCTTCAGCTTGAGATTCACTGGCTTGACTCTCGATTTTGAATCTGGCTGGAGGTTTTCGAAAAAAAGTCGGAGTCTTGAGTTTTCAATAGGAAAATTCAGCTTGTAACTCAAAAATGGCCACTGGTGCGTTTGGTGGAATAGGGAAAGAATCATTGTGAAACACAAAGTTCAGTATGGAAAAGTCCGTGCTGTAAAAGCTTCATCCATTGCATGCAGAAAACGACCATTACTTCTAGGGTCTTGACCCCGCGATCTTCTAAAGCTTCTGAATCAAGAAATGGCCGCAAGGTAAACACAAGTTGACTCCAAAGGAGACTTTGGCGTGGACATGGCTACGAATTATTCCGAATTTTGACTAAGTCAAACGCTTCGATTTCAAACGGAGCGCCGCAAGGCACTTTTGAGCCAAAGAGTTTCTCGTCGAAAATCAATTTTGAAGCCATTGACAACTTCTCGAGGGAGGAAACACCGCTCAAACACTACAGGCACGCAACCGAATCATGAGAACTGTGCTCATAGCATATGCGCATCAAGGAAGCACCTTTTGCGTTGTCAGGAAAAACAGAAACTGATCACCCATTTCAAGGTCTCATGGTTTTGAGAATATCTACTGAGTCTCCCAAGAAAACAGGGATGGAGACTTGAAGAGGGACTACAAATCAGCCAGGAAGATCAGCATAGAAATTCATTTAATGTTTCAGGAGTCGAGCAATTCAATGATCCGGGTACGTCTGAAGTTCCCATAGTCTAGAATCTTCGTCAACTAGCTTTCTCTTGAATCTTACGCCTGACCTTGAAGTTTTCCGGAATCACGCTTCAAATTGACAGTTGCTGGAACCACCTCTTTGAGACGGAAACTGGAACCCAGTTTGTGACAGAGACTTCTCAGTAACTGAATGATTTTCAAATTCCTATCATATGTGTGCTTTGTCGAGATGACCTTCTTTGCTCGTGATATGTATACGTATGGTGGAAAATCTATTCTATCTTATACTGAGTTTCAATCAGGTGAGGGAACCAACTGAGTTTTGGAATTTCTGTTGAAATGAATTAATCTAGTCACTTCGATTCATCAGTTTGAAGGGTGACAAGATTAGTTCCCAAAATTTTTGGCTAAGGCTGACTGTAAATTCTCAACTCAAATCGGAGAAAACCTCTATAGATTTAGAGTTATAGTCAGATCCCACTTTGTGAACAGTGATTCAATGAATATTCAAGAAACACATTTCAATGTTATCAACAGGTCCTTCAAGTGATAAAATGGACTTTCGAATTCGAAATTTCGGAACTATTAAATAAGAAGATTGGTTTGTGCGCAAGCTCGTGCAGAGCAACCAACCCAATCAGCTGTGGAATATCGTATCCTACGGTGTTCTTTTTCCTAGTCTACCAAGAGCACCGTTATCCATCCTTGATGTGCAAGCTTAAACTCACGGTTGGGAACTTGAAAGTCCAGCCTTTTGTAATTGTAGGTATGGAACTCCAGCCTTTTCTTTGAGACAATAACGTCAGCTAGTATCAGGAATGGAAACCACAATCAATGAATTCCAGGTAAAACAACCTAGCAATCATAGAGTCAAGCCTTCTGAGGACTATTGGACCCGAGAGTCCGAACTATCATTCAATTACTGCTTAATTTTTTGAAGTTTTTGGGATGAGTCGACTACATGAATTTCTACTTCAGTTGAGGAAAACATTTATTCATTTCAGATATATCAGATATAATTGTTGTCAATAATTCAAGAGCTAAACATGGATATTCAGACAAGACTCCAACATCAGCAAGCGACATGTCTCACATATACACTAATTTGTTGACCAATCTGCAAAAGGGGATAATATAATTCGTGAAAACAGAAAAAAAGTCCTCAATTTTCATTTCGGAAATTACATTGCAAACTGCAGTTTTTCGAACAATGAATAAATGGGTTAATCACACGCCTGTCTGCCGATCTTATTGTTATTACATTCACAACTTTGTAGTTGCTTGAGAGTAATATTCATAAATTTTCGTTTAACCGAAGAAAACACTCCGTCTGTCAAACTTGTGATGTTGTTTCATGGACAATTATCATGAACAATTATTGTAGCACTATCACCAAACCAAATTTCAACTACATCTTCGACGTATTCTTTTAATAAAGCAGTAACCTATATAATCAGGATATCCAGTCTCCAAGCAGTACTTTTACTAGTGATCACCATGTTGCCACATACAATGCGATAGGATATTGTGATGGGAAATTGTGATGGGATATTGTAATTATAACAACTCAACGAGATGCTTTGCACTTTGACATTCCAACTGAACATTGTGAAATACTATACACCAACACTCTACCAGAGCTCAAAATGTGACATTTCCCATGTTCATCACATTTGTGAGTTCAACAAACTTTGGCCGTGCTAATTCGTTCCTGAAAGTATCCGCAATCATGTAATTTGTATCAATTCTCTCGAGCTCAAACACTTTGTCAGAATTTTTTCTTTCACACGATGATGCTTGAAGTCGATGCGCTTCGTTTTAACGTGAGTTGTGGGATGAGTGGCCAGTAGGACGCGGCTGATGTCTTCCTTTTCTGGAATATGGACGTCATTTCTAGCTACAGGTGCAGTTGGTCGAAAAGTTTTTGTGACCAGAACGTCTACTTCGCACCAAATGAAAAATTCAAGGCTTGAGTAGTTGAGTAGTTGAGAGAGCAGCAATCAGTTCTTGGATCTCCGTTTAACAGGTCATCCGGCCAGCAAGAATGAATGGCCGGTGGTAGTAGATTTGCTATCAATTTTGTCGCCAACCCAGTCAGCATCGCTATGAACAGTAATTTTCCCGACTTGAAAGCCAGTTCTAGGTCCAAGGTACCTTCTGAGTACTTCAATACACGTTTCGCAGCCTGGATATGGATAACTCTTGGTTGATTCAAAAATCTGCTCAAGGCGAATTTGTTCAAGCAATTGTTGAATATTGTACTTCACAATGTTCCGTTTCCTATTTGAGAACCTGAAACTCCAGCCTTTCCTTTTTAGAGAAGTGAAACTCCAGCCTC
>PPKO02000064.1:0-39957 GCA_003706155.2 Ogataea glucozyma
TTTCATGTTGGAGAATCAAGCATTCCTGCAGTCAAGCCTTCTGACGTCATCGTTTCAGGACTCTTGAATTCGAGAGTCCGAACTATTATTTAAACACTAGTTAATTCCCAAAGTTCTTGGGATAAGTCGACTATATAGATTTCTACTTTAGTTGAAGAAAACATTTATTACTTTTAACATATTATTGTTAAGACTTATTCAAGAGCTAAAGATGGATATTCAAACAAGACTTTCTCAACTTCAACAGGACACAGTTAAGAGGCCGGTTTTTCATACCAGGGGTCTAGACAATTTCTCAAGGTATCCATATCTGATTATTTGTCGGCATAACAATTGAAGTACATTTCTGTTGAATATTGTACTTCACAATGTTCCTTTTCAACCATGAGAACCGTTAGCCATCTTTGAGTTTCAAGTTGAGATTCCTATTAGAGAACGAAATCTCCAGCTTTTCTTTTTTTAGAGAAGGGAAACTCCAGCAGAGAAGGGAAACTCCAGCCATTGAATTTCATGTTGGAGAAAGTCAAGCCTTCTGACATCATCGTTCCAGTACTCTCAAATTTGAGAGTCCAAACCATTATTTGAACACTAGTTAATCCCCAAAGTTCTTGGGATAAGTCGACTATATAGATTTCTACCTTGTTGAAGAAAACATTTATTACTTTCAATATATTATTGTAGATCATAACTTGAAACTTGTTCAAAAACTTAAGATGGATATTCAAACAAGACTTTCTCAACTTCAACAATTTCAACATCTTCAAGTATTGATAAATACTTCTCAGATCAACTCTTTGCTACCAAGGACATGGATCCGCAGCAAAACCTGCACAGGCGTAAATTGATTTTGCACCACTCACTAAGTCCTTCGCTTTTGTAGTGAGTTCTCCGTTGTCCATTATCAATCAAAAAAGAAAACAACTGCTCGTTTGGACAACTGTGCCCGATATCATGGTCTGAAGTAAAATTAATGACTGGACTTATGACCAGTAGTGTTCATCATTCTCCGTTGCCATCAATTTGCCCAAGGTTTGCGGAGCTATCCATATCCCGAATATCGACACGTTAATCAGGTGCAAACAAAAGCATTTTCGGTGGTGTCGACCCAAGAAAAATGAAATCCGAGGGTTCGTTTTGTAGAGAAGTTTGTGTGGTGTCAGACAAAGCTCAGTTAACGAACTTGGATATCTCCAAAACTTTCATCAGTAAAAGATGTTAAATCAAAAGATAATCCGACACAAAGTCCATCCTTGAGTATAACCGCATCTTCAGTAAGAGCATTACATAGTTTTGAGGCTGGGATACAAGACCACTCGAATCGAATATTTTTCCCGGAGGTATGCATCTGCTGCTTGTCAAGATCATGATAAAGGCTTCATCATGATAGTATCCTACTTTGACGAGATTTGCTTATCTCGGCTTCTGCAAGATCACTTGCAATCCCAGCATCTCATCACTATTGATGATGCGCTTATTTTAGGCGAACTCATTCCATACTGAAAGAGGGAAGGGTGCTGCGACTATCATAGCCTCGAATGTCTCATAAGTTTCAAACACGTCCACAAGCTATCTGTCGATCACGTGATCATCGGTCACTTGACTAGGCTATATGTCTGTTGTTGACTTATATCTGAAATAATATGTCCAAATTTCAAGATGGAAAAAGGTTTTCATTATTGATTATCCACAAATGTGTGTTATGTGGAGACATACTGCTAGTAATGTATATATATGTTGAGAATTTTTTCTTGTTATAGATTTGATCGAATTCAAAAAAGTGACAAAAATAAATGACTTGAAGATGCGATAATGAATCCAATCAATCTAGTCAATTTTTTTCAACAAAGGAATTTTTCTCTCTGGGGTGTGCAAAGGTTTTGTCTTCTTTTGGGCAATGAGAGGCTTATCGTACTTAATGGTAGTTGTAAGCTTTTATATTATGAATGATTATTCTCTGCCATGCCACGTTACCTGACATATCGTCCCGGATTGAATCTTCGTAGGCACGAATCGTGGCAAATTCATATGGACACAAAAACGTCTGTCGTATGTACATATGCACATGTTCGTGTTGTCGCAAGTTCGCAACATGCGAGAGAACTATAGTTTCATACCATCGTTACCTAGTTTTCGACTATTCTGCTACCTCGGTATCGTTGTGAATAAAGCGAGTGATGTGTATCACGTGAGTATTAAGCACGTGTCCAACAATATAAATATCAAGCCATACAGCAGGAGTCACGTGAGTTTACCTGAACAGAAATCAACTTGATCAAGTTACCGTTGGGTGGCCAAAAGTATCCTTTTACAATTGTTGATGTTTTTTTGTCGTAGGTAGAGAGTTTTCCTGAAACAGTTCGAAGCAAGCACAGCCTTATGCTCGAAATTTCTCATCGCAACCGTGGAAACTCAGCTTTCCGATAGAAATTTACGACTCAAAACTACAAAAACCGACAATAATACTAAACTCTGCTATGCTACTTTACACAAATTATTCACCGAGAATGGAGCAGTTAACGAACTTCCTGTTTCGTATAATTCTTCTCAGAATGATTTGGCCCAGCACATGCATCAAACAACTCAGGTAACTACTGCGTATTTGAATGGTTCCCCAAAGGAAGAGATTCATATGAGACAACTTCCATGATGTGTGAGAGACAGTGAAGAGCCCGAAGTGTGTCGCCTCCAGAAAATTGACCACGGCCTCAAACAATCCCCTTTTTGTTGGAGGATGAAGCTAACTTCTATTTTGTCTGATGTTGGCTTCAGGCTTTCGTCAAATGATTATGGACTTTTTGTGTTCATGCGCCACAATCAGCCACATATGATTGTGGCGGTGTACTTAAATGTTTCACTGATGCTTTCTTCTACTCCTGACGATTTTTCCCCCACTGAGACGGTTCTATCTAAAAATATCGAATTTTTTGAACGATCTTGGACCGGCCAAGCGTTTTTTGGGAATGCAAGTTTCGCAGTCGACTGGTCAGGTATGTTTTTTCTTCTTCCATTTACTTGCAACATGTTCTATCAGAGATTGATCAGCCTAGACTCTATCCTACCAAAATTCCTCCCGCTTTATCATAGATCGGGAAGAATCCACTTTTTCACCCTCAGATGACCCTTTGTTTAAGCAGTATTGCAGCATGGTAGGAATGAATCTGTTTGCTGCAAATACAGCACGTTCCGATACTTCATATGCGATATCAAATCCAAACCGTATTAAAGATTTCCTGCCAAGTTCATTTTTGTGCTTTGAATCATTTGGTGAAGTGTCTACAAGGTACTTCCGGGTTGGAATTTACATATAAAGCTGGAAATTTGTTCGAATCAAAAGATTTCTCAAATGCTGATTGGGCAAGCGGTAAACAAAATGGATGGTCGACCTCCGGTTGTGTGTTCATGTGGTAAGACGGACCAATCACACGGAGGTCAAAGAAGCAACAGTCTTCAGCTTTATCATCAACAAAGCTGAGTCTGTTGCATTATCCCGGGCTGTGTAAAAAGCTTTACGGAACTCAATGTGTGTTTCTATAGGGATATCGGTAAATGCGTTAATGGTCTATCCAGATAGCACCAGCAGCATTACCCGATCTTCACATCCCATGCTCATAACAGGACCAAACATGTTGATTTTGAATATTGTTGATCACATACTATTTGGAACATAAAAAGATGGCTGTGCAATACGTCAAATATAAAGACAATATTGCCGATATATTTACCGAAAGGCTCGAAAAACAAAACTTTCTTTACTTTCAAACTTGATGAATATGACCAACATCCCTTGAACTACGGCAGGGTGCTGTATATTGTTCTGATGTTGTCTGTTATTTGAACCTAGGTCATGTGACAAATTTCAGGCTCAGGCTCATAAGTCTATATTTTCCTTCTACTATTTGTGTGGCACGACAGAAGGCAGACGCCAAATTCTGGTACTTGCTTGCAAGGTGTACAGGCCCTATTTGACCCTTGAATCTTTGGCACAGATACAAAGTGCAGAAGACTTTGACTAAATAATTCTAGTATTGAAGCGCAAGCTGCTTGAAAAAGACCTCTCGAGCAACGGTCAGTTCCGCAAATGAACAGGAGGGTGATGGGCTTTGTGTTCTTACAATCTCAGAAATTCAAGCTAATGAGTAAGGAACTTCACCGAATGCGACATGTGGTTGGAGCTGGCGGTTTCAAATGTAAAATGTATCAGTGAACGTGGCCACCCATCGTGGAAACTGTTTTTACTATGAAAGTTTTTTCATCAATTGTTTATGAACATCTCGTGCCTAGCATTGGTGATTCTTTGATCAATCGGTTTCACGAAGACACCCGTTGTACATGATCTCGTTATCTGAACCTAATGATCTGCTGAACGCTACAGCCTGTCCGCCTCCCAAAATCAATTACTGATGTCGCTGGCGGTGTAAGGATGAACTTAACTTCTGTGATTTTCATTACGTAATATTTTCGTCTTGCTCCTAAAGTAATTGCTGATGGACTGAACAGAGAACTATGAGCCCCGCGAATCCGAGGGGAATATAAACACTGGGTTGCAGATGAATATCAAAGCTCATTCAACTATTTCCAAGTCACGATCCCATTCACTCATATACTTCTGCTTGTGTTCATGAAACAACTTTTCAAGAGAGCTTACGTAAATTTTGTGGTAATGTTCAATTTCTTCCTCCGTAACAGAATCGGTCGGTTTGAGTCCATTGAGTCGCTTGATGGGTATTGGTGAGCCAACAACAATGTCTATGGGTCTTCTGTAGGGAAGCAAACCAAAATCGTAGTTGAATATTCCTCTGGAGATGATAACCGGTAAGGTGAACCCGACATTCTTCTTGAGCCACAATTGAAACCACTTTAGCGCCTTTTTGATACGTCCATCTTCTTTATCAGACATGTCTGCGTCATTCGTGTAGAAAACATCGTAGATGTTGTTTTCTCCAAAAGCGTACATTGGCACTAGACAAATATCGTCACAGTCTTCTCTTTCACCAGTTTGACTTTTGCCACAGGCTTCCAGCGCCATTTTGACAAATCCCTTTCTTCTTCTGAGAACAATAGAATTCAAACCCGGTTTTGCCAACAAACTCTCGGTAGCTCCTCCTACCACAATCACAAGACTTTGATCTTGTTTGAGTAAAGAAGATATGTTTCTCTTCGTGACTGCAGTAACCCCCAAGCTCATCAAATAGTCCCTATAGAATGGGAGTTGAAACTGATTCACCAGAGTAGTAACAAAAACTGTGATCCCGGGAAAAAGTCGGGTGAAGTTGGCACCATCAACCGTCAATCCTGCAGTGACTCCCATGGCAATCACTCCGTGTGGATGGTATCCAAATATATACCTCGGGCCAGTTCTGACTTGCTTTATAGCCTTGATCCTCCTCTTTCCAACAAGGTTCCAACGATAAATCAATGCCAGGATTGCTTCGGGCAACAGAAGACTAACGATTTTCGGAACATTGTAGCTCTCAACTTCGGCCTCTTCGTAACTGAAAGTTGGCTCTAGGTCAGTGGTTTTATGGAAAGTCACTGGAAAGTAGCTGGCAAAGTATTTGAAAATACCGAGGCTTCTCATATAAGGCGAATACCGTGTCAATGCTTTGCCGTTCGAAGGAGTTTTGTCCCGAAGAAAGAAGCCAAAAGTGTAGATTAGCAGGAACGGCCACATAATAGGAAAGCACCAAAGGAAGAAGAACAGGAATGGCAAGACAATAAGCGAACTGCTGTGCAGAAACACAGCCAGAGTTTCCAACCTCTTTTGCAATGGTATGACCAATGGAGACCTCACGCGGTTTCCAGGCCTGTATGTCGGATACTTGACCGGCTTGTCTAGTCCGAAACTTCTGGTTTGCTTCTCGCAGACCATTTCAGACTTGGATTTCCGATGGCTCAACGAGGAATATGTGCTTTCTATGTATTCCAGATTGTCACTATTGTTTGATATCTTCGAGAGGTCCGCTGATGGCGACATTGCCGTCACGTTATGATCAAGATCGGATATGAAGATAGTTGAACAAATTGATCTCCTGATGATAGGCACAAGCAGCTTTCTTGTGACAGTATAGCAATGATACAGCTCAGTCGTGCAAATTTCGAAGCCTCCCTTCGAAGAAAGGTGAAGTACGCAATCTATTCAAGTGCTGTTATCTAGTGTGGTTAGGAAATGTTGCAGGTACAGTACACAGTATAGAAGTGCCCGAAACAAAAATCAGCCAAAGGGGAAGCCCATCAGAACATGTGACACCTTTGCACCAAAACAAACTTTTATGTTTACGTAATATATTTGGTAAAAATGACATAATCCCTTTTTCGAACTGAACTGGTGCGGTAAGCAAGCCCAAAAGGACCGATAGCTCTCGGACAACTTGGACAGTAGTCAATATGATGGCATATTGCTTATGAAGGTCTCGGTAGTGGCTAAAAGGTCAAGAGATTTGCTTGTTCGAGAGGTTTGAAAAGGTGATTTTGTTGATTTGGTGCTCAGATTAATTCAGACGGCCAGCTTGCCAATCAAAACTCTGGAGCGATGTTCCAGGTTTTTGCGCAAGCTGGGATACAGCTGTTCGAAAGTAACAGATGGTTTTGGTTGAACTATCCAGTTGCCATTGTTGGACGAGTGAGTAGAATTAGGACTGGCTACAGCAACATCATACAATTGAGAATTGGACAAGTATAGCACTCAGGTTCATGATGAACAACTTGCCTCATGATCTTCACTACTTCAATTCATTCTGGGATACGTGATAACACACAAAACATTATAATACTCACGATTTGCAAACGACTCGCTCTGGTTATCGTTTGTCCGACTCTCCTAGCTCATCGTCTGTCCAACGAGCTCAGGCTATCGTCTCTTCGACTTTGTTGTCTTTTCAACTCCCTGTGCTCGTCGTTAAAAGTTCATCAAACAGTCGTAAAGTACAAAAGAAGACATTCATAAGAAATATTCATTACCGTTTTTCTGGGTCTTAGATGGGTTGATTTTCAAGGTATCGTCTGGAACCGCGCTGAAAATCTGGAAATTGACATTCAGACTGTCGTCCACTTTCATAACACTGGCCACGTTACCGCAACGGTAGCAGTAGTTTGGAGCAGACCAAACAGTGACAACGTCCTTGTCCGGGAAGTGATACCTGAACCCTTCCATCACCAGTTGGTGTGCTCTTGCAATCAGCTGTAGGTTGTTGATGTGATTGAATTCTCTCGCCACCTTTGCACCAAACAGCCATCCTGCACCTCTCGGAGAAATTGCCCACGTATCCACGTTATCTGGGTCGGACCACACGAGATCGCAAAATCCTCCTTCATGAGGCACCTCCTGAGCTCTGCTGAGAACTCTGATTTGGTCCAACATTCTTATTTCGGGCGAAAGACCACCATGAATACACAAGATCTTGCCGTCTATTATGGCGCTCAAAGTAAGGAAATCGAACACCTGGCAGCAGTACTTCCACACCATTGTGGAACCATACTTGTTGAGACACTCTTCATAAAAACCGTAAACCTGCGTAATTTGTCTGGATTCATGATTGCCTCTAACTAGGGTGATGTGTTGAGGATATTTCACTTTGAGAATCATGAGCAACGTGAACGTCTCCAACGAAAAATACCCTCTGTCCACGTAATCACCCAGAAAGATGTAGTTTGTGCTCAGACTAGTCCCTGTGGGGAAACCGCCTGCAATTTTGAACAGCTCGAGCAGGTCATGAAACTGACCATGGATGTCTCCGCAAACCGTCACTGGAGATCTCACTGGCTGAATGTTGGATTCCTCCATCAAAAGGTCCTTCACTTTCTCGCAGAGCTGCTTCATGTCATTTTCCGGCAGCGCTTTGCAGTTTTTGATATCTTCGAACCATTGTTCGGGGCCTCTTTCCGTCATGATTGGTTTTTGTGTTTATGAATTGTGTGTTTATTGAGGCTAATATTAGTAGTTCAAGTCCGGCTTGTTTTCCACGTGGTTATATGCTGGTTTCTGTGCCAGTCTCAGCGGATAGACTAGCAAGTCAAAATCAAGTGTCCTGGGGGCACAAAACGGTGTATTTTTTGCGAGGATTTATATATGCATCACCTGCTTTTTTAATCGTTTCTGTTAGCCATGTAATCGTCTAATTTGCCTTTTGGTTTTTTCAACGTTTTGGTGAACCTCAGTTTTTTTTTTTTTTGTAATTTGGAGACATTTTCTCGCCTATATTGACACAGAACTGAAATGACAGATTTGAAAAAATTATTACTCAGTCTTTATTAATTTATTTATTCATTACCAACAACCAAAGCTCGATTACAAAGTAAGTGGCTTTCCGTCTTCTCTGGCCTTCTCACCGTACTTCTTAATTCTGATGGCCTGGACAGCAATGAATCCAGTGGCTTCTTGTGGCTGGAAGCCGGTGAGCTCATCCATCGAAGACTCGGTGGCATCGTAGAGTTTTTCAGTGGAAGAGGATCTACCAAGGATTGAGAGGGATCCCTTGTAACATCTGGCCCTGACAACACCATTGACCGTCTTTTGCGATGGGGCGATCATGGCTCTGACATACTCACACTCTGGAGTGAAGTACATACCGTTGTAGAGCAATTTGGAGTAGGATGGGGTGACAAAGCCGTCTCTGATGGCTCTGACTTCTCTGTCAAGAGTAAGACCTTCGAGGTCCACGTGGGTGGTTCTCAGCAGAGTGAGACCAGGGGTCTCGTAACAGCCTCTAGACTTGATACCAATGAATCTGTTCTCGACGATATCAATTCTACCGACACCGTTTCTTCTGGCGATAGCGTTGGCCGTGATGAAGAGCTCGACTGGGTCAGTCACCTCCTTACCATCAGCAAGGATGAGCTTGACTGGAATACCCTTTTCAAACACCACAGTGAAGTCTTCTGGAGCGTCTGGAGCATCAGCTGGGTCGACAGTGAGCTTCCACATGTCCTTTGGAGGGGTGGTGTCTGGGTCTTCGAGGATTCCGGCTTCGAACGAGATGTGGGCCATGTTTTCGTCGGTGGACCATGGCTTGGCCTTGGTTTGTGTGACTGGGATTCCCTTTTGAGCGGCGTACTCAAGCAAGTCCTTTCTACCGGCAAAACGCTCAAAGAACTCTGGGTCTCTCCATGGAGCAATCACTTGAACGTCTGGCTTGAGAGCGTAGAAGGAAAGCTCAAAACGAACTTGGTCATTACCCTTACCTGTGCAACCGTGGGAGACAGCGAAACATCCTTCTTGTTCAGCAACATCGATTTGAGCTTTAGCAATGACTGGTCTAGCCAAAGAGGTTCCGAGGAGGTACACATTCTCGTAGATGGCATTCACCTGCACTGCAGGGAACAAAACGTCCTCGACAAACTCTTTTCTAACATCCACACAGACGTATTTGGTGGCACCGATGGCGAGAGCTTTTTTCTCGGCAGCAGCAAAGTCCTCTTCTTGACCAATGTTGGCCATGAAGCACACAACTTCATAGCCTTGTTCCAGCAACCAAGCCAGAATCACAGAGGTGTCCAATCCTCCTGAGTATGCCAAACAAACCTTTCCTTTAGACATTGTAGTAATTGTATATTGATGATGATCAAAGAAGAACAAGAAGAGGATGGAGGGGGAAAGAGTGTGGTTTGGAAAATTTTTCAGATATGCCTTTATATGGATGGAAAAGGAATGAATCATTATCGATGACGGGCGGTTGGTGCGGGCTGCGTAACCGTCGCGGAAAAGTTGGGAATTGCCTTATTAGGCAGGTGCGGGAAGCGCGCAAGCGCGCAAAAACGAGCGACGCAAAACAGCGCGTCTATCGACGCAGGCAGGGTAACGTGTTTTTTTTATATGTGTACTGAGCCCGGGTAACAGGGAGAACTCAGCATAACCGTGTGGCGTGCAGCCGCGAATTGAGAAATTTGAGTGAACGCCTAAGCGAGTCCCCGTTGAAATTGCGTTCAGGGCGCGGAATATTGATTATCTACTGCTGTGACAGCTGGGGTACAAGTATAAGTTATCAATACGTTGGATTAGGCAACTGAAGGAAATGGGAGGTTAGGGGAATCGAGGATTACGTGGGAACAAGACAGCTCCATCAAAAGGCGAAAAGAAAAGCAGAAAGAGCAGAAAGAGCAGAGCTGGATCGTGAGTTTTGACAAGGAGGACAAAATCATCACCGCAACGGAGCCAGTGAAATCATTTTTTTTGTTAAGCTCTCCCTCCACCCAGGAGTCAGATTCCCGGTGTCTAAATTTTTACGGAAATTTTCCCGCTAGCGCGAGCGGTACCCGCTACGCTACGCAGTAGCGGGTCTGTATCCGCTCGCGAATGACAATTTGTCGCCGTTTGGCGGGTGCCCCTGTTGGCGGGCCTTGGACCCGGGACCCCATTGGAAAATCCCTCACTTCCCCGCCAGCTACTGTGGCTCTACGCAGTGTCCAGATATCTTTGATCTGTATAAATAGCGGCAGTTCTGCAGCAATTCTGGGGTGGTGAAAAAACACGGGGTGTGTGTGGTACAAGGGGTGTAGCTGAAAAATTTAGAATATTATTCAAACACACAGTCAGTCATGTCTTCACAAGCGGAGATCAACAAGTTTGCTGAGAAATACGGAATCGCCAACGCCAGTCTCATCAGAACGAGCGCGTTCGTCAATGGTGAGTGGATCAAGAGCGGGGACTCGACATTTGCCGTGATCGACCCGGCTTCAGGCGAGAAGCTCTTGGACGTGGCCAACACCCCCATTGAGATCGTGGAGCAGGCGATCGAGGACGCCCGCGCCGCGTTCGAGAAGTTCAAGAAAGAGACCACGGGCCGTGCTCGCTCGCTGCTCCTGCGCAAACTGTTCGACCTGATGACCGAAAACGCAGCCGACCTCGCCAGGATCGTGACTCTCGAGAACGGAAAGGCTCTTGCTGACTCAGCAGGCGAGGTGAAGTACGCGGCTTCCTTCTTCGAGTGGTTCTCCGAGGAGGCCCCTCGTATCTACGGCGACAACATCCCCTCCTCAGACCTCTCCAAAAGAATCATCTCGTACAAACAGCCCGTCGGAGTCGTGGGGATCCTGACCCCGTGGAACTTCCCGGCAGCCATGATTACGAGAAAGCTGGGTGCGGCTGTGGCCGCAGGCTGCACAGCCGTGATCAAGCCTGCCACCGAAACTCCATTGAGCGCTCTGGCCGTGGCTGCTCTTGCGGAGCAGGCTGGTTTCCCGAAGGGTGTGTTGAATATCGTTCCAGTGGACCAAGAGCGCACCAAGCTGGTCGGGACGCTGCTTTGCGAGTCCAAGCTCATCAAAAAGGTGTCTTTCACCGGCTCGACGGGAGTCGGCAAGCTGCTCATGAGCCAGTCCGCCTCCACCCTCAAGAAGCTCTCGTTCGAGCTCGGGGGAAACGCGCCTTTCATTGTTTTTGACGATGCCGACATCGACCTGGCCGTCCAGGGCGCCATCGCCTGCAAGCTCAGACAGTCGGGCCAGACCTGTGTTTGCGCCAACAGACTGTACGTCCAGGAGGGAGTCTACGACGAGTTTGCGCAGAAACTGGTCCAGGCTGTGCAGAAGCTCCGTCTGGGTCACGGACTCGCCAAGGAGACCACCCACGGTCCTCTGATCCACGACCGTGCGGTGGCCAAGGTGGCCTCGCACATCCAAGACGCCGTGTCCAAGGGAGCGAAGGTGCTTGCTGGTGGTGCGGTGGAGACGTCGCTGGGCCCCAACTTCCACCAGCTCACTGTCCTGGCCGAGGTTCCGAGATCCGCCGCCGTCAACTCCGAGGAGACGTTTGGTCCTCTGGTGCCGCTGATCAAGTTCACGACCGAGGAGGAGGTGATCGAGCTTGCCAACGACACCGAGTACGGCCTGGCGGGCTACTTCTTCTCGCGCGACTACGCCCGGGTGTTCAGGGTCGGCGAGGCTCTCAACGTGGGAATGGTGGGCGCCAACTCCGGCGCCATCACCGAGGCCTCGCTGCCGTTCGGCGGAGTGGGCTGGTCTGGATTCGGCAGAGAAGGTTCCAAATACGGTATCGACGACTACACCGTGATCAAGTCGGTCGTCATTGGCGGCTTGTAGACGCCGGCGTCAGCCAGGCTCGGCTGTGACAGGCAGTATACTTTGTTCTGTACTTTAATTCGAAAACTGTATTCAGCGGACTGCGCAGTAGTGAAATAGCCCGGCCGGGACTGTCAGGCTCGTGCTGCACACTTCACAGCATGACTCCACCCTAGTAACCCTGGGAACCCAACCCAACCCAACCAAACCGAACCTATTACGCGACTCACACCTGACGAACCTGAAACGTCTTTCGGCACATCGTGTCAGGTCCCGGTATGGTTCAGTCATGTACCCCGGGATGCCCAAGCAGTCCTCTTCGCTCTGCTCGAACGGATCCCAGCCAAATACAGCCGCGCCCGGAGAATGGACAAGGAAAGCAAGGAGGAAACTTCCACCGAGAACCTATCCGCTCCCGCAGGATCGCTCTACAGCCGACAAAAAGCCGTTGCCATTTCGACGTCTATGTACACCGAATCAGCGTGCCGTGCCAGAGAGACGCCCGCGAGCTGCCCGTTGTCGCCTGCAACCTCGCAGGTTCCTAAAAGCTCAACCAGGTGCCTGGCACGTGACTTACGTCACGCAAGCCAGCCAAGTCACGTGTCCTTTAACACGTGAAGTATGTTGCTTTGCACTACACTACATGGCGACGTGGGAATACGCCACACGTGCAGTCATTTTTCCCTTCCTCTGCTCAGCTGGTTGCTGACAATCCCGTCTCAGCGCAATTTGTCCCAGAGTTCCGTATAAGTAGCATAACAAACTCAATATACCATACACACACCGATGACACCTGCCGATCAGACGCCCTTCAGCTTCTCCTCCACAACCCTCACTTTGTCCTCGGCAGTCTGACTCTTGTCAGTCCGGGTGCCCACTCTGATGTCGCTCTGGACCCTGAAGACGCCCATCGAGTGCACCTTTTCGTGAAGCCGGCCAATCAGGTCCATCACCTCGGTCCATTCTCCTTCGATCGTGGTTCCGGCGCTGTGGAGCGTGCTTTTCAGCCCGCTCTCTCTCACCATCCGCTCGACGGCAGTCACGTAGTCCGAGACAGACGGGGTTCCAGTGCCAATCTGCAGCGACTGGTTAGTATGGATGGATCGCAAAGCGGCAGGAGGGGCCGGCTCTTTTCTCAACTTACTGGAATCAGACAAACGTCAGCGAGACAGTGAATTTTGACCATTGTGAGTATCGAGATCAAGCAGTCTTGTTACTCGTCCGAGATATCTTGGCTCAATTGGCGTGACAATCAGGAGAGCCCCAGTTTTGCAGAGGCCAACTTTTGCCAAATTTTGTCCGTCACGTCAGCTCACTGGTGTAAGGATGTGTTTTGCGCGTTGTTTTTTCATCACTGAAAGTGTACCTGAATATTTTGGATTGGTAGCGAAAAGTCAGGTACCTGGGCCTTCTCTACTATTATTTCTGTGCTTCTCGAGCCATCGCAACCCCCCGACAACCGACATCTGCCCGCTTGAATTGCGCAAAATCCGCTCAGCGTAGTTTGGGCCATGATGGACTTCACAATCCCGCGGAATTGCGCCCCGGGCGTCGAGGAGCAACTGCTCAAGCTGATCGCTGAGTTCCAGGACGGCTACCTTACTGAGAGAGGATACATCAAGAAAAGACAAGAGATTCTGGAGTCTGCGGCGGCTTTGGGAGCTTCGGGAACCCCTGGAACCCCTGGAATGTCGGGAGCTTCCGCCAACCCGGGATCCGGCCTCATGAAAACACCAAGCACAATCAGCACGTCCACCTCCAACTCGAACTCCACGCCCAATCCGTCCGAAAGCGCTGCCGATTTCGACTTTGTTTCCAAGACGGGCTCGTCGCTGCCCGAAGAAAACAGCGAGAGTCTTGTACTGAGCCAGCCGTATCTCTACGACGAAGAACTGTACTACCGAAAGGACCCACAGGGCGCGACAGGGACGCCGAAGGAGCTCCAGAAACCGCTAGACCCACGAAGCGTTGAAGAAGTTGCCGAAAACGGATTTGAAAACCTCCCGAGCATCCTGCGGCACCGCGGAACGACGTACAAGAAGGAGACGGCTATCCTGGTGGTGGACGCCAAGGGGAAGGAAGCACAGGCGATCTCGTGGGAGAAGTTGTATTTGCGAGCCGAAAAGATCGCTCAGCGGATCAAGAACAAGGCTGCGTTGTACCCGGGTGATCGTGTTTGCCTCTTGTACCAAAACGTGGAGGTGATTGATTTTGTCGTGGCGGTGTACGGATGTTTTCTGTCGGGAACCGTGGCGGTGCCGATGAATAGTGGGCTTCCTGTGCGGGACCTTGTTCGTGTTATGACGGACACTCAGGCCCATCTGTGTCTGATGTCGGATTCTGTGCACAAGCATTTCGAGAAACACGGCAAGAGTCATGCTAGAAGCGGATCTCAGAGTGGCGGTAGCAGTCAGAGCGGCACCAGCCACAGCACCAGCCACACACCATGGCCAAAAGGAATGGAGGTGTGGCGCACAACGGACATGGGGCTATTCCAGGCTTCGTCAAAGCAGCCAGACCCGCCCGCGCTCAAGATCAGCGACCTGGCGTACATCGAGTACGCGCGCAGCTCTGTGGGAGAGCTCCGTGGTGTTGTCATCTCGCACAGAACAATAATGCACCAAATGAGAACGCTTGCGTCGATTTTGACCAGTAATCCAGACTGCGACTCTCGCACGTTTGTGAGGTCGGACATCAAGTTCAGCAGGGCCCGGAACGTGTTTCTGAGCACCCTGGATGCCCGCGAGTCGGTGGGACTTGTCTTTGCTGCCCTTTTCTCAGTCTATTCGGGTAACATGCTTATTTGGACTGCGCAGCACTCGGCCGAGGTTGCTGGACTTTTCGCGCACGTGATCTCAAAGTATCGGGTTTCTGTGATTTTGTCTGACTACTTGAGTCTCAAACAGGTTGCTTACAACTATCAAGCGTTCCCGCAGATGACGCGGACTTTCAACAAAAAGACCAAAGTGGATCTCTCGTGCGTGCGATGGTGTCTTATATCGACTGTTCTGGTGGATTGTGAGTTCAATGCGATGTTAGCGGACCGTTGGCTGCGTCCTTTGGGCCATAAAAGGCCCAGGAGAGCCATCGCTCCGTTGCTGTCGCTCAATGAGCACGGCGGAGCCATCGTGGCGGTGCGAGACTGGCTGGGACACGAGGAGAACCTCGGATGTGTGTTTCATCCGGCAGTGGCCGACGCGTCGATCGACGCCAACACCGACGCGGCAGACCGAGACAGTCTCATCGACGACGATGACGACACAGACAACGACCATGGCAACGAGAAGCTGGCCGAGCTGCTCATCGATAAAGCATCCTTGCAAACAAACACAGTCAAGGTGGTCAGCGACAGACTGCCACCAGGATCTACGTTCGCCGATCAAGGCGAGTCTGCGCGCTACGTCAGGGTCGGGGCGTTCGGATATCCACTTCCAGATGCCACACTCGCAATCGTGAACCCAGAAACCCGCATGCTGAGTGGTGCCATGGAAGTCGGCGAAATCTGGGTCGACTCCCATTGCATCTCGGGCGGATTTTGGGGACTTGCCGAAGCGACCCAGACCGTTTTCCAGGCAGAGTGTTCCGACTACGAGGGCATTTTGAATCTCAAGTTTGTTCGTACAGGGCTTCTCGGGTTCACATACAACGGTAAGGTGTACGTTCTGGGCCTCTACGAGGACAGAATCAGCCAGAAGGCGGTGCAAGGCGGTGCAAATGGAGGGAAGTTACCCGTTTATCGCTACCATTACTCGAGCCACTTGGTCAAGACACTAGCGAGAAACATTGCCGAGGTCTCTGATTGCTCGTTCTTCAATATTCGGATTCATAGAGACTACGTTCCTGTGGTTGTCATTGAAAGCCCCGCAGCAAAACGGGCTGCCAGTACATTATTGGGAGGTGCAGGTGCGCCACAGGGCGGCTCTGCGGCGGTGGCTGGGTCTGGTGGCGCAGCTACGTCCTTATCGAGTGAGAATGCTCGCTCCTTATTGGACGATATCGCTGCTCGTGCTATCGCACTTCTTGAACACAATCACAACGTGCGAGCTTACTGTGTGCTGGTGACGGCGCCCGATGTGCTGCCACGAACCCCGCGCAGTGGGCGTCCCGAGATCGCCAACATGCTGTGTCGACGCCGATTCATGGAGGGTAAGCTCGCATCGGTCCACGTAAGATTCAACGTGGGGGGAGCAGTGGCGCAGGTGGCGCATGGAGATGATGTGGCTGGTGGGATATGGTCCATGGCGGCGTCAGCGGCCCGCGCCGCCGCGCTCAACTACGCGGAGTCGCAATACTCTGGGCTAGACCTGCGGGAAATCTGCATCGATGACCGCACGAATCTGACTCTTACCGACTTTAGCAGCGTGCTTGAGATCTTGCGGCTGCGCGCGTCGAAACAGCCGGACGAAATGGCATTTGCGTCGATCGACCGCACAAGCATAAAAGAGATCAGACCGCTCTCGTGGCGCAAGTTCGAAGCCCGTGTCATGGCTGTTTGTGCCTACATCTTGGAGAAACAGAATCTTTCTGCAGGCGATTGCGTTGTGCTGATGTACTCGATGTCTGAAGAGGTGATTATCGCTCTGTACGCTTGTTGGCTTGCTGGATTCGTTGTGATCCTGCTACCGCCAATTGACGCGTCGCCGACGCGCCATGACGAAGACGTTGCCTGTCTCGTCTCCATTGTTCGTGATTTCAAGGTTAAAGCCATCTTCGTTAACAGCGAGGCCGAAACCGTGCTAAAGAACAAGCCTGTGAGCCCGAAATTGAAGCAGGTGGCCGCACAGAAACGTGTGGTGATGCCAAAGTACAGAAACACATCCAAAAGGACCAAATGTGTGTTGAGTACGGGGGTCATGTACTCAAAGATGGAGAAATATCGTAAAGGTGGGGGAAGTGGAGGTAAGAGTGGGGGAACAGATCTCGGATGTCTGATCTCCATCTCTTTCTCATCCGACCATCAATACTCCGCCGCATACATGACTCATCCGAACCTTCTGGCGATGTGCAAGAACCTGAAAGAGACCTGCCAGATCAGCAGCCTGAAACCGCTTCTGGCGTGCGTTCGTCACTGTTCTGGCCTCGGCTTCCTACAAGCCATGATTCTCGGAGTGTATTTGGGAACAACAACGTACCTTTTCTCGCCTGTGGACTACGCCATATCGCCGGCGTCGCTATTCACGAGTCTCGACAAGTACAAGATTGAAAACGCTTTTGTCACAGACAAGATGTTGGAGCACGCCATCGAGAGTCCCGAACCAAAGAAGTGCGATCTGTCAAACCTGTCAAACCTGATGGTTGGATGGGGGGAGAGACCTTCCCCCACTTTAGCTCACGAATTTTTGCAACATTTGCAGTTGACTGACTTGTCGCCATTGTCTGTTTCCAATGTCTACCACCACAAGTACAACTCGATGATCTCATTGCGGTCGTATTTGTCGTTCCCACCCGTTGAACTGTGGCTAGACCCTCTGGCTCTGTCCCAAGGTTACGTTTCTCTAGTGAATCCCCACGATTCACCAAACTCAATACACCTTCAGGATAGTGGAATCGTGCCTGTCAATACCCAGCTCGCGATCGTGAACCCAGAAACACTCGAAATTTGCAAAGTGGGGGAGTTTGGCGAAGTTTGGGTTTGCTCAGAATCCACGGTGAGTGGGGTTTGTGGAGCAGGGGCCGATGATTTCGAGAAATCGCAGTTCAGAGCCAAGATTCGTAACTGGAATCAGGACTTGAATTACTTAAGAACGGGCGATTTCGGATTTCTCCATAACGTCTCCAAGACGCTCAACAACGGAACTATGGTGGACCTGCAATTGTTGTACGTCCTGGGAAAGATTGAGGAAACTTTTGAAGTTCTAGGGATGCAATTTTTCGCAAGAGATATCGAAAATGCCGTTGTCCGTCTATTTTCTGGTGCTTCCAGCGGAGTTTCTGGATCAGGAAATGGTTCAAATGGTAGGGGAAGCTCCCGCGGAGCTCCCAGCGGCTCTTCTGGCTCTTCCAGTGGAGTCAGCTCTGTCACAGCTTCCGGAATCTACAGGCACAGGCCCAGCGTTATCAGATGCTGTGTGTTCAAAGCAGGGGATTACATTGTGCTGGTGGTGGAAACTGCAAGGACCAGCTCCAATTTGAGCTCTCTGGTGCCTCTCATAGTGAACCAGGTGCTCGACAACTACGGATTGGTGATTGATATTGTGTCATTTGTCGGTATGGACCAGCTGCCAGTGTCGAGATTGGGCGAGATACAAAGGGGAAAAGTGGTAAAAATGTGGCTCAAGGGTGAACTGAAGCTGTTGCAAAGCTTTGGAGCAAATGAGGGAGAGAAGAAGTTGATTCGGGTCTTGGAGGAGCACAATGATATGAGCGACAATACTGAGAAGACCGAAAAGAGCCAACGAAAAGAGCCAAAAGAGCGAAGCTAGGCTTGACTTGCAACCCTATCCCAACCCTAACCTAACCCTAACCTAACCCCAGCCTTAGGTTCTCTTCATGAGTACACGCCCTGCCCAGGTTCTATCTATACATACAAAGACCGGCTCGCAATCTCATTAATAGGACAATATGAACATATAAAAACTCGTAGCCAATGAAAAGAGGTAAACAGCCACGCTAATCACAATCAGAGCGCGTAACACAAACCACGAGCGACGCGTTCGCCGCAATAAATAATCAAATGACGCCCTATGATCACCAGAATATGCCCGCTGATTACCTTCCATACTTCTCATCCAACACTTTCCTCTTCATCCAGCTGTACCACCCGTTCAAATCCTTGCAACCTTCGTGTAACGCCACAATAATCAGCGTCATGTTATCGAACCCAATCCCCGTAATTGTGTTGGCCATATTGATGCAGTTATCCAGTATGAGTTCGTTAATCTCCGGCAATTTCTTACCCAGGCTCAGCTGGTGTCGAATCAGATTCACCAGCTCATGCGATTTGTAGCAATCCCAGATCCCGTCACACGCAATCACGAGGAATTCGTCGGTTGGGAGCATGCGATGGATGATGATATCGGGTTCTGCTGTCACTTGGTACTCTTCTGGAGGTGTCAGAGTCGATTTTGCTGCCGTTTTCGCCAGCCTTCTCGGCTGATTGTTGTTGTTGTGCATTTTGAAAGTGAAATCGCCAAATGCTCTTGACAAAGCGAGAATTGAGTTGACTCTGTTGGAGGAAACGTAGCCCCCGTCGTTATGAATGCGCATCAGCTCACCCAGATTTTTTGGTTTATGGTCAAACGAAAGGGCTTTCGTGGCTCCATCGGTACTCAAGATGCACCGAGAGTCACCAGAGTTGCCCACAAAGACGTACCCTTCAAAAATGAGCACAACTACGGCCGTTGTGCCGCTGCTGTTACCCTGTCTGTGATAGAACATAGCGTCACAGCGCATGAAAGTGGTCCTCAAAAGCCGCGGGAAGTCTATCAGCTGCACCACGTCGTGCTTGCGGGGTGACTGGGCCAGCTGGCATCTATCCGGGTCCGAAAGCTTGTTGATTTGCGAGATGAGCTCCTCTCGAAGCACATACGGGAGGTTCTCAGAGATGAATTTCGACGCGCTAGAGCCTCCATGGCCGTCAAAAACGCCGTAAATATTGACTCGCAGCACCGGAGAGGCAATTCCGTCGTTCGTGTTGCTCTCGGCGGCCGCTCGGCTGTCCGGGTTCGACTCTGTTCCGTCTTCGGTCTCATTTCCATCCTCTCTATCCTCCTCAATTTCGCCCTGTTTGGCAGAAGGAAGCGCAATTTCTATCACATCGTTCATGTCGCAATACGCGTCCTCCATTGTCAGTCTGTAGCCCTGCATCTCGCCGATGGAATGCGAGATGTGGTCATGCTGGACAAGGGTGATGTTCTTCTCTGTGATTGGCTGCGAGAGCAGTTGGCCCATATTGGCGGCGTTCTGGGGCCTATAGAAGCGGCGATTGGTGGCGACTTGGGCAGTTGCTGTGGCGAAGCCGGATCGGTGTGACTGGCGTCGGGGGCGTAGGCGTTTGTGGCAATCGTATCAGTGATACGCTTGAGGTGGCGTGTGAATCAACTGGTGCCGAATTGGCAAGATTTGGAGGGTCTTGAGTGCTAAAATTTCAATGTCTTCCAACTGGAGAGACAAATTGCGAGTTTCGAGAATTCTCTCGCACGGAATTCGGTGGGATGACGGATGTTTTAGGGGGGTTTACCATGATAGATGGGGTTAATGTGACTGAATTGAGAAAAGTGTTGAAGAAAAAAAAGAGAAAAAACGAACGCGACTGCTTCAGTCAGGTGACTGCAGGTCACCTGACCGAGCAGCAGCGAGCGGGCAACGCTCCTACGACGAGCAGGACACGAAGTCGAGTGACAAGATCGCAGCTAGCATATCTGAACTGATTGATGAACGTTCGTATCCATTTCATCCACCACCGTACTCTGGTAAGCAAATCTTTGCAACAGCAGTTGTTTAGTTGCTTTCTGTTGGATGAACCAGATGTTGCGGAATCTCTGCGTTTTCTGCCGAAGAAGAAGGCCGAAGATAACAACTTGAGATAAGTTCGAGTGGCCGGGGAGTGGTGTTTGTGTTGGCACGAGAGCGAAAATGCCGATCGAACCCATCACAAAGTCGAGGAGTGTTGATATTCAGAAGTCGAAGTAAACCCGGCGATCTTCTCGTGCTAGTTGTAGGGAGTGGCTACCAACCACTAACAATGAGTAATATTCAAAGCTGAGCAAGCTTCCGGGAATTTCGACACTGTTGCACCTTCAGCATCTGCATCGAACTCTAGTAATGTTGCTCCTCAGACCTGTGATAGTCTCTCGACAGTCTAAGTTGACTATACATGAGCCAGTTTCTTCGCCATTTCAACGACATTCTGCCAGACTGATTCCAACCTTCCAGAGTTTCGTTCTTGTTCCAATCGTCCTCAGCAAACAATCCCCTTCCCCCGTCGTTCTTCGATCTTCATTTAATGATTTTATTGGCCATACAGAACAATCGCAGCAGTGTAAGAACAAACAAACAGAGAGTTTGGCAAAGCACGAACATGCCTCACCAACAAAAGAATTATATATCATAATTGAGGTATTTTCATCAAGTCTTGTTATCACTGATCCAAGTCAATGTATACTGTGACATTTAGAATCACTCTAACCTGCACCTTCAGCCTCAACCCACAAGCAACTGGCTAAGCTCGTTGCTCAAACATTCAGACCTTCGTCAATTCCTTAACAAAGTTCTCTCCCCAATATCCAGCAGTGTACTTCCTGATATATCTAAACATCTTGTTGAAATTTCCAGCCTTCTTTTCCTCGCTCATTGTCAGACCTTCGTAAATCGCCTCGCTCAGGTCCTCGGTGTTCCATGGATTGATCACCAGAGCTCCGTTCAGCGACTGTGCTGCTCCAGCAAACTCACTCAAAATCAACGAGCCCTTGCGTTCTTGCTGGCACGCAATGTACTCGTAACTCACAAGGTTCATACCGTCTCTAGTAGAGCTGACAATGCATATCTCACTCGCAGCGTAAACGGAAATCAGTTCTTGGAAGTTCACCGATTTGTGCAAGAAATGGATTGGAACAAACTCCACAGTACCAAACCGACCATTGATTCTTCCAACAAGCTCGTTCACTGTGGCTCTCAGGGACTGGTATTCCTCCACATCCCCACGGGATGGCACGGCGATCTGGATAAGAACAACTTTGCCGATCCATTCAGGATGGTTCTCGAGGAAAATCTCGAAAGCGTGTAGCTTCTGAGGAACTCCCTTGATGTAATCGAGTCGATCAACACCAACAATAAGCTTAACATCTTTGCCAAAACGTGTTTGCAACTGAGCGATACGGTCCTTGACACATGGCTCCTGGAGCCCTGTCAAAAACTTGTCAACGTCAATTCCAATCGGATTGGCGCTCACAGTGACTTCTCTGCCGCGGTAAACCACTCCTTGTGGACTGGTCTGCAATTTCAAAATCCTCTCAACCGAACTGAGAAAATGTCTTACGTAATCATACGTGTGGAAGCCAATGAGATCGCAGCTGAGCACACCTTCGAGAATCTCTTTTCTGACGGGCAGGATACGGTAGATTTCGCTCGACGGGAATGGGGTGTGCAGGAAGAAGCCAATCTTAACCGCGTGGAAGCCCATCTCGTCCAGGCGTTCTCGTAGCATCGATGGCAGCAACATCAGGTGGTAATCGTGAACCCAGACGAGGTCTCCGTCTTTGATTTTCGCAAGAATGGCATCACAAAACATCCGATTCGCCTCAATGTACGCAGCCCATGCCATCTCATCAAAATTCATCTCTCCGGGATGGTAGTGGAACAATGGCCACAAAATCGAGTTGCTGAAACCGTTATAGTGAAGGTCTGCAATTTCGTCGCTCAGCCAGATCGGATAGCAGTTGAACTTGTCCTTGAGGTCCTGTTCCACCGTCCGGCGACCCTCAGCACTGTCCACCGACAAACCCGGCCAGCCGTACCACTGGAAGGGGTTTTTGAGGCCCTGGAGAGCCGTCACTAGTCCCCCAGAGGACATCGAGTAATCGTAGCTCGGCCCGTCAGCCGTCTCCGACTTGCGGATAGTCACGGGAATTCTATTCGACACAACCAGAACATTCCCTTTAGGCATTTTGGTAGTTTGCAGTGTGTTTTCCGGGTTGATTTGGGTTCGATTGGTATGCTCAATTAGATGTGGAGTCGATAGAGGGGTGGAATTGGAATTTTTATGGAATTTTCAGATGATGTGATAAAGTTGCGCGGGGCTTGCACAGCCCGAAACTGAATTTTCTAGCAAAGCCCAGCGAACTTGGCCTGGTGGAGCGAGGCAACGTTGAGCACGGCGCACTGCCGAAACACGCGAAGAAACATGCATAGAACAGCAGAGAACCAACCAGGTACCTTGGAGTACTGGATTAGACCCTTTTTATCGGAAAATGTCTGGGAGTTCACAAGCAAGAAGCCTGATTATCGTCGATTACGTAAGCATGGACTTTTTCTAAAGTGGTAGCAAGCCAAGGTGGGCAGATGAGAAGGAGCGGTCCGAGACTTGGAGGGAAGAGGTACTACGGGGAATTGCAACCTGCATGATGCAGCTCAGCGTGCGATCAAACATGCTGGTGCGCATCGAGTGTACCGTAAGCAGGGGGCCTGTCGGAGGCTCAACTCCCAGTTGGCCCACGTGAAACATAATTCGTATATGCTACTGGCTATATTTTAACCGAGATGCACCCTTTATCTAGAGGGCAAGTAATCTAACCAACTTCCTTTTTTTGTCGCATGACACCCCAACTAATGCTGGTCGGACTACTCAAGTCTCCTTCCCCACTTGCCAATTGCATTCATCAATTGCTCTCCGAACGCTGTTTCTGCCGCTCGTTGCCAGGCATTTCAGGCACACTAGCTTTGTGCTTACGTAAATAATAAATTCCAAGAACTGGACATGTCGGTGACAAAAGCAGCCAACGGTGCGCAAGCTAGTTATCGGGGCCGGGCGGGCACCCTAGCGTTGCCCTGACCATGGCACAGTTCCTGCATGATTGCACCAGTGGGTGCGTTTTTCTGGTGCTCACACCGACCGAGCCTTGTTTGGCGAGAGAAGAACTATCGGGGTTGAGCCGAACTGCCGCGTGCAACCAGGTCGTCGTTGCATTCGCTTCGGTCTTTAATCCCAGCCACTTCTTCCGCCTTCTAGCACGGCCCTTTCGCATCGCTTTACTCTCGCAAAACAAACAACACGCTTTTCTGTCGTTCAATATTTACTTCCTTCCCGATTTGGAAACTCTCATTCTCGATTTCGCTCATCTTCAACTTGTCTTTAACAGCCCCATCCCCACAAATCTCCTTGGATTGCACCGTTCTGCTGCCTCGAATCGCGACACAAACTCCCCATCAACACTCTCCACGCCATGTTCCGCTTTCTGTGGTCGCACAGGGACCCTGCTGTCAACATCCCCAACTACCGCAGCGGCTCCAATGAAGACTCCGTCGACCTGCAAATCAAGTCACTATTGTACATGTTCCAGCGGTTCCGCATATACAACTTGGCGCCGTTTCTCAAGACTACTGAGCTAGGAACCAGCGAGCTTGACTGGCTGCCCGAAAACCCGCTTCTGGAACTCGAGGAATCGGCAGCAACTACAAAAGGCCACGCTGACGTAATCATCAACGACAAACTCGATGCAGTCTACAACATCAAACTGTTTGAAAAAACGCTTTTGAACGACCCTTACCGAATCCTGATTGACTACTGCAAGAACAAGTTCCGTGCCAGTCTGATTCTGAGCGACAGTCCCAAGGAATTCTCCAAGTTACCCAGTTTCCAGGCTCCGAATTTCCAGTTCAACGTGCTGAAGCCGGATTCTTCGGACCAGCAGTACGTCGATGTGCTTGTGCACCGGTCTGGAATTTACAGAGAGCACAAGCTGAGTCCGCAGGTTCGCACCGAGATTCTCATGGAGATCCTGGAAGCCCACAGGCTGCCCCCAAACGGACGTAGGTCCAAAGACGATCGCGCACTGATCATCAGAAGCTACCTCCAAAAACTGGCATTCCACGTCCAAGTGGACCGCATATACAAAGCCACGCTCAAGTCCAAGGAGAAGAACCTTCTTCTGGCCAGAATCCCGCCTGCTGTTGCCTCGAAAGTCACGGCTCAGCCCCGCGTTCTGCAGTCCAAGCGGTCGAAACTGAACCTGATGCAGCCTGCGTCGGAGCAGAACAGCCACGTCTCGCCGACCCCGCCGTCCTCGCCGACGAAACTCGGCCGCTTCAACAACGAGAACCTCAATCCTTCGCCCAGGAGGACACTGCGCACCAAGCCTTCTCTATCGATCATGAGAATGGACAGAACCTACGGCGAGGCCTGCAACGCCTGCAGCGCTAGTGAGACGCAGAACCCGAGCGATTCGGGGTCCTCGGACACTCTCGTTGAGGGCGGAAGAGGCGAGCTGAGAAGCGAGCCGGCTGCTTTCACAGAGGAGGATAAATCGACGGTTTTGGAGCAGAGCAAGATGGCTGTGAGGATCAGGATCGAGAGGGAGAGGAACTACACGAGCGAGTGACGAGCGAGAAGAAGAAGAAGACACAGCGGGGATTGGGGACGACGTCGTGTCCGTTCTCGGGCCTACGCTCGTGTGCAACTGAGTTCACTATTGGGTTTGAAGAGCGCTCTCCAGCGCTTTGGTTTGTACAACAGGGATCTTGTCATGTCGAGTTTCATTATTTTATACAGCCTCATTTACACTACACTAGAAATTCCGACTGTTATTGCCAAAAGGGGCCACAAATCACACAGATAAGCCCGGTCTCTTGAGATTGTTGGGTTTCTGTCAGAATTGCAACGCGTCGCAGTACTGCTGACACAGATCGCTCAAGTAGTCCAGTTTGCTTTCGCTCAGCACGTTGAAACACAAGCTGCCCTCTGGGAACTTGTGGTATTCGATCAGGCTCTTGATCTTGTTGATGCTGTTTGTGAACCTCATGATCAGGCTGTTTTTCGCCTCGGTCTCGTCCATGTCGCCCTGGTTTTCTTCGTGGTCATCCAGATGCTCGATCTCGATCAGAAAGCCCTTGAACTGGCCGTGCAAGAAGCAGTTGCTGGTTCGGAGCTTGAACTTCTCAACCTGCCCCCCGTTTTCGCTGTCTGGGACGTTGATTATGTAGCCGTAGCCGCCCTCGCCTTTGATCACCTGCTTCACTGTCCACAGGCTCGTGAGCTTGGTGGTCAGAAGCATGTCGAAGCTCTCGTCCGTGCCCAAGCTCAGGTTGTTGCAGCATCCGTTCTTGATGTGTTGGAGCAGCCTCCGGTTGCGTTCACGGCTGTTCCCCGACGGCTCTGCGTCTCCCAGCAGCTCCATACTCTGCAAGGCCCCGGTCCGGCTCGCAAGCTCGCCGGTCACGTGCTGCGAGTTGGGGATCGTCGTGACGATCGACTTGGTGTTGTTGATGATGCTGATCGACTGGTTCTTGAGGTATGACAGCTGCAACGTGTACAGGTACCGATTGGGCACCTGGGCGGGCTCGATGCTGGCCGGGCGCGAGAACTTGTTGTTCAGGAAGATCTTGAGCTCGAAATTCCACGGCCCGAGCGATTGCGGGAGCTCGTTCGAGATCAGGTCGTGGAACGTAGTGATGGTTGTCGGCGTAGCATTCTGCACAAAAAGCACTCTAGAAGGGGCGGGAATCGGTTAGTGGCCGTCAAAACAGCGCCGGCTCGCCGGAATCGCCGGCTCCAACTTACGCTGTGACCATTGTGGTGGGACAGAGTCGAATTAGTATGCCAATTGGAAAAAACAGGCCAACAACTCAACTATTTTCGTCATTACTTAAATTTATTCGTATTTATTTGAAAAAAAAATCTGAAAAATATGAAATTTTCTTATAATCAAATTTCCAGTACAACTTATAACTAGAAAGCCACGACGCCATTTGACGGTCCAAGTTGCTCCAAATCTCTGCCGGCTTCTCCCGTCAACACCCCTGTTCCTGTTTGCCCCGCGATGTCTACTGTGGTGGAGGAGGAACGCGCTGCCCTCGAGGAGCTCGAGAGAATCGAGATGGCTGTGGCCAACCGAATCAAGAGAAACCCAGACGTGTACCGCCCGGCACAGGCCGCCAAAGACCACGGGATCCTTGGAGGCCGCAAGCGGCCGATCGGACAGACGCTCCTGCAGCAGCACGAGGTGGCCCACTTCGTCAGCAGGTACCAGAAGCAGTGCTCGGAGCTGACCAGGCTGCTGGAGAACGACGGCACAGACTTGGCCCAGGTGCGTGCCCAGGCCCAGCAAGTGGGCTCGGAGATGGCTCATTTTGACGCCCTGTACCAGGAGATCATCAACAAACACCAGCGGGCCGCCTCCATGGGCCTCAGTGGAAACCAGCTGGCCCAACAGGAGCAGCGTATGTTCGACATGTTTGAGAGCGGACACGACGACGTTGACCGCGGGAACGGCAAGAAGAGGGCCAGGAAGAGGATTCTGAGCTCGTACTGCTCGCATCTCAAGCTGTCCCAGATTTTCTCGGCAAAGGAGTCGTTCGGACGGTTTCTGGACCTCCATGACCTGTACAAGGCCTGGCTCAACCTGCCCAGAAAGAAGTCCTTTGATATCGACGAGATCCCGTCCTACTCGGGCTACTTGGACCGCGTTTCGAAGCTGGACGACGAGAATATCGACAAGACCTCGCCTCTCTACACCGGCTACCTCGAAGATCTCTCTGGCTACCTGCGAGAGTACTGGATCAAGATCCAGCCGCTCAGCTTTCCGCAGAAGTCTCTGGACAAGATCGAGGCAGACTACGAAACCAGGGCTGCGAAGCTGGCCAGCACGCCGCAGCCAGCAGCGGACGGATCCGTTTTCTGTGATGTGTGTGACAAAAGCTTCGCCAAGGAGACCGTTTACAAGTCTCATCTGACCGGCAAGAAACACAAGAAAAACCTGGCCAAAAGTGGCAGTGTAGCCGGAAACAACAACGCCAAGCTGGAGTACTTGGTCCGCGAGCTGTTGCAACTGCTGTCAAAGCAGCTGGAGAGCACCAAGAGCGAGACGGAGAGATTCAAGCTGCTCACGACAAGAGAAAAACAGCTGGAACTGCAAGACACCAAGGACATCTCGGACTACGAGTACGACTACGACAACAGTTCCGGAGACGAAGCAGGCGCTGGATCCGGCTCCGACGAGGACGACGATGCTGCCAGCCGCACGCAGAACCCGCTCAAGCTTCCGACGGGCCCGGACGGCAGGCCCATTCCGTACTGGCTGTGGAAACTGAAAGGACTGGACATGGAGTTCAACTGTGAGATTTGTGGGAATCTCAAGTTCAAAGGCAAGACGACCTTTGTGAACCATTTCGCGGAGGCCAGACATCTGAAAGGACTACAGATGCTCGGAATCGTGGAGGATTTCGAGGTGTACAAGGACTTGAGAACGATACAGGATGTGCTCCAGCTGGCCGAGATTCTGAAAAAGAAGAAAAGGGACGAGCTGCAGTTCAAGGATAACGCCGTCGAGGTTGAAGACGACGAGGGGAATGTGATGAGTGCGAAGGTGTACGAGCAGCTGAAGAAGCAGGGGCTGATCTAGCGGGACGCTCGCAAGAGAGTAGTCTGTGTATATGGCCGAAGTTTATGATATTCGAAACCAGAAAGTAGGGCGGTGAATTGCCAGCAACGAGCGCAGTGAGCAGCAGCGAGCGCAGCGAGTTGATGAGTCGACCGGATGAGGTGCACGTGCCGCAGGCACGTGACTCCAGTCACATGCTGATGCATCTGCAATCTCCCTACACTGACGCAACTTCCCTGCAATTCGCTTCGCTCGTTGATGTGTGAGCCACCTCATCTGGCATCAGCCCGCTTGCTCATCAACTCGCTTCGCTCGTTGATTCGCCTCGCTCGTTGATTCGCTCGTTGATTCGCTCGCTACCCTCAATCCACCAATTTCCGCGTCTATCTGCACCCTCCGGATCTCGCGTCCGTTTTAGGAAAAAATTTTGTTGGCTGCTGACGTAATCTTCCAGAGATGGCATTCTCGATGGAGAAAAAAACAAAAAGTATTTAAGTTGATGCTCTTTTCCTTCTTGAAAGCTGCGGGACCAGCAACAATCTGTGAGCAAGTGCGTTTTGTCGGATCCGAAACTCACACATATTCCACATGTCTGTCTCACAAAACTCGCTCTGGCTGGCCGCTTTGACGGCTGTGGCCTCCGTTCTCGTTGGATACGTTTACCTCTCTCCTAAAGAGAGAAAGGTGCTCAAAGCAGACGAGTTCCAGGAGTTCCCGCTGATCCAGAAGACGGTTCTGACCCACAACACTGCCGTGTTCCGTTTCGGTCTTCCGAGACCGACCGACGTGCTTGGTCTGCCGATTGGCCAGCACATCTCGATCGGTGCTGATATCGGTGGTAAGGAGATTGTGAGGTCGTACACTCCGATGTCTCTTGACGAGGAGTCCAAGGGCTACTTCGACCTGCTGATCAAGGTTTACGAGCAGGGAAACATCTCCAAGCACGTTGACAACCTGAAACTGGGCGAGACGATCCGTGTCAGAGGTCCAAAGGGCTTCTTCACCTACACTCCCAACATGGTGAGAGAGTTTGTGATGGTGGCCGGCGGCACCGGTATCACTCCAATGTACCAGATCATCAAGGCCATCGCCAACAACCCTGCTGACAACACCAAGGTGACTCTGTTGTACGGAAACGTGAACTACGACGACATTCTGCTCAAGCCGGAGCTCGATGCCATCACCGAGAAGAACCCCAACATCAAGGTGTACCACGTTCTCAACAACCCGCCAGAAAACTGGACCCAGGGCTCGGGCTTTATCACCAAGGACGTCCTGGCTGAACAGAGCCCTGCCGTGGCCAGCGATATCCAATTGCTGCTGTGTGGCCCTCCACCAATGACCTCGGCCCTCAAGAAGGCTGCCGTCGAGCTCGGATACCAGAAGGCCAAGCCTGTTTCCAAGCTCGGCGACCAGATCTTTGTTTTCTGAATCAACGAGCGAAGCGAGTTGATTCGAGTGCAACAGGATCAGGGAAGTCTGAGCCAACGAGCGAAGCGAGTTGATCGCTTCGCTCGTTGATCGAGCACCGCCGCAGAAACTGGGTTTTGTCGATGAGTAGTTAATAAGAAGTTACAACGAAGAACGCGAGGCAGTAGCGAACCAACGAGCGAAGCGAGTTGGTTCAGATAAGGTGGTTCACGTGATAGATCTCACGTGATCGCAGATGTAGAAGTGAATTAAACAGCAGTGGTCTCGTCGAACGATTCAACGAGCGCAGCGAGTTGATCAGTAAGCGGGCTGATGAGTCGATCAACGAGCGAAGCGAGTTGATGAGTGAAGCGAGTTTAGTTGTGATAGATCTCACGTGATCGCAGATGTAGAAGTAAATTAAACAGCAGTGGTCTCGTCAAGCGAATCAACGAGCGCAGCGAGTTGATGAGCGAGCGGGCTGATGAGGCGATCAGACGAGGTGGTTCACGCATCAACTCGCTTCGCTCGTTAGTCGCCTCGCTCGTTGAATCGCTCCTTCTGTTTGTTTCGCGCGATTCCGCGGAATCTCCGCCTTTTCTGCCTGCAGCACATGCTACCATAGGCCGTCAAACGAGAGACGGCAAAGCGAACCAACTCGCTTCGCTCGTTGGTGTGTCGATGAGTGGGTATTAAGAAGGAACAACGAACATATCAGTGTGCAAATCAACGAGCAAAGCGAACCAACGAGCGAAGCGAGTTGGTGTTCAATGAGAAGGTAATGGGAAGGAATAACGAACATATCAACGAGCAAAACAACGAGCAAAGCAAGTTGATGATGTGATGAGAGAAGCGAGTCTAGTTTACTTGTCAGCTCCCTCGTCAGATGAGGTGGTTTACTCTTTCTTCAACTCGCTTCGCTCGCTGATTCACTCGTTAATTCGCTCCTTCTGTTTGTTTAGCCCGATTCCGCGGAATCTCCGCCTTTTCTGCCTGCAGCACTTGCTACCACAGGCGGTCAGCCGAGAGCCAGCAAAGCGAACGAATTAAACCAACGAGCGGAGCAAGTTGATGTTCACTCATCTGTTCACTCATCAACTCGCTACATTCGTTCTCCATTGCTCTTCAACAAGGCTGGCCGAGTAGAAGCTTATGCAGCGGATCACGTGACGGAGCTCGATTCGATCGCCGATATACAAGCAAATTGAGATCGCTTCACTCATCAACGAGCGAAGCGAGTTGATGAGTGAATTTCCTTATCTGAACCAACGAGCGAAGCGAGTTGGTTCAATGTTCACAAGTAGAAAGAAGTGTTGAGGTAAGAATATAGAGAAAAAAACAGAAGCAGATCACGTGACCCTATCACAATGTCACGTGACCGCAAATATACAAGTAAATCAAACATCGTCGAACCAACGAGTGAAGCGAAGCGAATCAACGAGCGAAGCGAATCAACTCGCGAATCAACTCGCTTCGCTCGTTGATTCGCTCGTTGATTAGCTCAACTGCAGCTCTCTCACCCGCTGATCCACCGCGCTCCCCAAATCCGTGAACGGCTTCAACAGCAGCCGGTCGTGCAGCGCGTTCAGCGCCTTGATCGTGTCCTTCTTATCGATCACGCACGAGATGTTGATCTCGTTGGCGCCCTGGCTGATCATCTCGATGTTGATGCGCTCGTCCGCGAGGATTTTGAAGGTGGCGCCGGCGATGCCGATCAGCTGCTTCATGTGGATGCCGACGAGAGACACGATGCACAGGTCCTTGGTGACGTCACAGTCTCCGTAGCGCTTGAGCTCGTCGAGGGCCTTTCCGAACGCGGCGCGCAGCTCCTTGGTGTAGTGGAGCGCCATGGACACGTGGACTTCGGAGGTGGAGATGAGGTCGACGACGAGACGGTGGCGGTCGAGAATGGTGAACACGTTGGCCAGGAAGCCGTGCGAGAGCGTCTTCTTGTTGGAGTGGATGTTGAGCACGGCGATGTCGGACTTGGCGGTCACGGCGGTGGCGGTCTTGGCCGAGGTGAAGATGTTGTGCGGCAGCTTCTCGACGGAGATGGGCGGGTGCGGCGGCGTCTGCTCGCCCTTCTTGGCCACGTTGTCCGGGTAGATCACCGTGCCGTCGCCGCGAGGGTTCACCACGTTCTTGATCCGGATCGGGATCTTGGCCTTGATCACCTGCTCCATCGTGAACGGGTGGATCACCTCGGACCCGTAGTACGTCAGCTCCGCGGCCTCGTCGGGCGTCACCGACGGCAGCAGCCGCGCGTTCTGCACCTTGCGCGGGTCCGCCGTGAAGATGCCGTCCACCTCCTTCCAGATCTGCAGCTCCTCGGCCCCGAGCCCGACCGCCAGCAGCGCCGCGCACAGGTCCGTGTACCCGCGGCCCACGGCCGACAGCAGCCCCCCGGGCACCGGGCCAAAGAACCCGGTCACCACGGGCACGGTTCCCTCGGGCAGCTGTCGCACCGCGTGCGCCAGCGCCTCGCTGAGGTCGTGGTAGAAGCCGGCGTCGAGCGACGCGTCGATCGACGCGTCGCCGCTACCGGCCCGGCTACCGGCCCGGCCACCACCACCAGAAAGCACGCCCGACACGTCCACGTACTGCGCACTCACCCCCCGGTCCTGCAGCACGTAGCTCATGAACCGGCAGCTCAAGCGCTCCCCGCACGCCATCACCGTGTCGCTCGTCTTGGGCGACACCTCGCCGATCACGCAGCACGCGTTCAGGAGCCGCTTCACGCCGTTGATCTCTTGCAGCGTCTCGTCCACCAGCCTCTGCTGCAGCACAGCGTCCCTGATCTTCTCCCGCGCGTTGGTCACGTGGTCCTCGGCGATCAGGTCCAGCACCTTCTGGCACTCCTCCTCGCGGTACTCGGCCGCCAGCTCCGACGCCAGCAGAAGCCGGGTCGTGGTGCCCTCCGACTTGGTGTTGGTCGACCGGGCGCTGCACACAACGGCCACCTTGTGGCTGCCGCAGTACGTCTGCACAATGTCGTCGCAGATCTGCTCGGGAAACTTCCCGACGCTCGTGCCGCCGAACTTCTGGACGATCCAGCCGCCGGGGCCCATCGAGCTCAGCGACGCGGTGGAATTGGCCAGACTGGACATGTTGGTTTGGTTATCAATAAGTGTATGTATGCGAATCTCGTGGAGAAAAGCCTGCGGAACAAGATGTGCGGTTGCGGCGTTCAAGTTCTCTCTAGCGTCTCCGGCAATGTGTCCAGCGCTCTTGTCGTCGCCTGTTTGCTATATCCAGTGGCGTGCGCAGCAAGACTCGTCCGATCTCAATGACTCACCAGATACTGAGAAATTTACCAAAGTGACTCGACTCGCATCGGGCTGAAAAATTTCGAGACTCTGAAATTTTTTTTTTTTTCACCGGTACCGGACGCCGGCAACGGCGCAGCGGAAATTACTCGTTGACCGGTTTGCGTCGGCTTACGTCAGCGCACCGGCCGCGGGCAACTGATTCTGCAAACGCGCGCAAAAGTCCCAATCCGGAAGTTGCGAAGCTCCCGATAAGAGAGTTCAAGATCTCACGCGGAGGGAGATCCCTTGTTATATAAAAAGCCACCTCTCCGCTGGCGTCATGTTTACTGCGCTTCCCCCTCTCCCACCACCCACAGCTCCCCCATTCCAATGCAGCAAAAAGTCCCTCCCATCGACGTGAACGAGAGAATCAACAAGGATCTAGCCACCCTTGTCAGACCGTGGCGGCTCCCCGAGCCCAAAACTTACGCTTTCGTCAACTCCGAAGGTGTGGTTGATACGCTGAACGGCCTGTTGGTCAAGGATCTTGCTGTCATCACTGCTGGCGGGAAGGTGATCGACCTGGTGCCCAACAGCACCGAGTTTGACACCAAAAAGATAACAGTGGTGGACTGCTCGGGCAAGTTCGTCTGTCCCGGGCTTTTCGACTTCCACGTGCACTGCAACACGGCTCCGGGCGAGACCGGTCTCGAGAGACTCATGTCGTTGCCGAAAACCACCGGGTTGATGAGAGTCGGAAGGAACTTGGAGCTGATGCTGGCAAGAGGATTCACTTCCATCCGCGACTGTGGCGGTGCAGAGCGGTATGTGGCTGATGCGATCGAAGAAGGTGTGATCCACGGACCCAGACTGTTTTTCTGCGGCCATGCCATCTCTCAAACGGGTGGCCACGGCGACATGAGACACTACGATATGCCCGGAGAGGCGTATGACAGCTGCACGTGCCACATCAACTACGTTGGAACCGTGGCTGATGGAGTTCCTCAGTGTCTCAGGGCGGCCAGAGAGGAAATGAGAAGAGGAGCCAGTTTCCTCAAGATCATGGGTGGAGGTGGAGTGGCTTCGCCAACAGACAGGCTCACCAACACACAGTACACGGCCGAGGAGATACAGGCCTTTGTCAAAGTGGCAGACAGCTACCACACATTCGTCACTGCTCATGCGTATACACCAGAAGCTATCCAGCACTGCGTGAACAACGGAGTCCGTGGAATTGAGCACGGCAACATGATTGACGACGAAACTGCCCAGCTGATGGCAGAAAAAGGCGCTTATCTGACCCCGACCCTCATCACTTACAAAGTGATGTGTTCGGATCAGTTTTCCAGCTTCTTGCCTGCCTCAGGTAGGGAAAAAAACGAGGCTGTGCTGAAGGCCGGACTACTTTCGCTTTTGACCGCCAAAAAGCATGGAGTCAAGATCTGCTACGGCTCTGATCTTTTGGGTAGTCTATCAGGATATCAAACGGGCGAGTTTTTCCTAAGAGGGAAGGTGTTGAGTCCTGCCGAGGTTTTGCGCTCGGCAACTGTGACTCCTGCTGAATGTCTGGGAGTCGAGAAGGAGATCGGTCAACTGAAAAAGGGGTTCAACGCTGACTTGCTGATCTTGGAAAAGAATCCGCTGGAAGATCTCACGGTTTTGGACGAGCCTGAGAAGAATTTGCTGCTCGTGATGAAGGGCGGAGTTGTCTTTTTGAGCAAATGGGGAGCTTTGAAGGCAGAGATTTGATAAAGGCAAAGAAACAGACCGATGGACAGTTTTTTCCATCACCCAAAAACAACTACTTAGCAGTCTTGGTTGATTGGTATTATATGAATTGGTGGGGTGTCGAAAGAGCAGAAAAAGACAGACTTTCCGCGGGACTCCACTCACAAAACAGAACATTTATTCTTGCCATTTACCCTCAAAACGATCTTTTGATTGAACGATTGGTTTCTAAGTTTGAACCTGCATGGAAGTGTATTGCAGTCACTCAATTAACACATAATTCGAGTTTTTTGATGAAATCAACTACAATTAAGTACCCATTAAACGACTTTTATATTTGTTGGGAATCTCTCTAGCTCGCTTGGCTTGTATGAATTTCCCAGACCTCTAACTGACCTGCCCAGTCATAAACTTCCAGATTTTTCCAGTGGAGACTTCAAACTGACTATTTTCAAGTCGATCTGCTCTTCAGTGCTTAGTGATGGCATGGAACATCAAACAACTAGAATCACTTGTCATTCAGTAACTGTACCTATGATAGAGATCCTGTTTGTCGGTCAAATCCACACTCACATCGTACTCAGGCAGTGCTCCCTCTGCAGCCAACTTATCTCTGCGCTTGTTTTCTGCGATACACTTGAATCTGTAGGCCAAAACGACCACCTCCATCACGCACCAGAATGCGATATCGACGATGATACCGTTTTTGTAGGTTGGGTCCTTCGAGTAATCCCACCACTGTGGGTAGATCACGGCAGCCAGTGCATAGCCAACGTAAAACATGTTGTTAACAATGGCCTTTTTGGTGTTTCCCCTCACATTGGAGGCATTCAAACTCAGCAGAATGCAGTAGAAGCACGTGATACACGATCCCAGCCATCCACCAACGATCAAACCCCAACCTGTCCCGTGTCTCATTGTCAGCAACATGCCGTTTCCAGCAATTGGAATACACACCAAAAGCATTACAACAAGGCAACGCTGTTTGGGGAACACCCATAAAATGGCAGCACCGATCCAAATACACACAAACTGGACGGCGCCAGAGGGTGAGCTGTACTCCATTGTTTTAAATCTGTCGTAGCCAAAATCGTTGACCATGAGCGTCGAGAAGATAATTGGTCCTCCTGTGATGGTTTGCAAGAACCCGAACCAGAACGAGGCCCAACTGACCCAATCAGTGAGACATTCTTTAGCTTGAGCCCAGTCCCAAGACCGTTTTTCCCCTCTATCAGACTCAGCCAAAATACGATGGACGGCTATTTGGCGCTGTCTTTCATTCAAGAACCAAGCCTCACCAGGATTGAGCGGCACCAGAAAGTAAAACAAAGCACCAGCCACAAAAGTGATAGCTCCGCAAACTAGAAATCCAACTCTCCAGACCGCCAGAGACAAGTGATTCTCGCCGCGGCCGATTCCATAGAACAAGAAGGTGGCAATCACCTGTGTGAGCGCATTGCAGGAAATCCAGATGGCGGTACGTAGGCCATGTTCTGCTTTTTTGTAATAAACCGAAGTAACGATAACAAACGATGGAGAGACACAGCCTTCAAAAAAACCGAGCAGAGCGCGCACCGCCACAAATCCGGCATAGCTGTGCGGCGCAGCAAGACACATACAAACTGCAGCCCAAATCAAGATGCACACTCCAGTCACGATTTTCACCGGAAACTTACTAAGGAGGTACATATAGATGAACTGGGACCCAAGCTGTGCCAGGTAGAATCCAGAGGTACACCAACTGTACTGGTTTCCCTTGAGACCAAGATCAGTCTTGAGTCCGAAGATTGCGGCGTAAGAGAGCGATTGTTTATCGAGGTACTGCGAGAAGAACACCAGACACATGATTGGCAGGACACACATGTCGATTTTTCTCACCACCTGCTTCTCTTCCTCAGGCGAGAAGTCCAAAAAGTCATCGGGCGTCTGACTGGTGACATTGGTGATTCCAGCTGTCTTTTCTTGGTCTGCAACCACTGCTGCCCCAGAGCTGCCTGCGGATGCCAGAGGCTTCACTTCGACGAAGCCCAAGTCAGATTTGGTCGTTGACATTGTACCGATTTGAGAAAAGCCAGCTTGATATGAACGGACTCTCCTGTGGGCTTCTCAGCTCTTCTGCAAGAGCGCAGGCTTTTATACGTGTCTGGTAACGGGTCGTGTGCAGAATAACCGTCCTTATCCGAGTGAATCAAGATAAGATACCGCAGATCTGCGGTGAAAAAATTCCTTTTTGGGCTCGCGATAAGGGGCAGCGAGGCAAGGGGCAGGAAAGAAGCGGGCAAGAATGCGGGCAAGAGCACAGCAGAAAGAGCCAACTTTGCGACTGACTCGTCTGGCTCCCTTTGAAGAAAAAGGTGGACGGCAATTTTGTAGCCGACCGTTATCGCTTTGTCTTAAATAGCTAAAAATTCAGTTGGAGCGCTGTGCTTTATGAGTTTGTGGTCGAAATATGCACGATAAGTTCGGGGAGATGAGCGCCAAAAAATCGGGTGATGTAACGGATCAGAACACAATTCGATCGACAGTCGACCTTTGGGAATGTAGACACTTTGAAGTAGGCCCTATGTGCTCGAACAGTCTCGAGAAGTCTAGTCCGAGTGAACTTGAACGGCTCACCTTGTACGAGTCCACCAAGCTTGAGTCTGTCCTGCCGGATTCATCGGGAAGTAGCTGGAAGATAAGATAAGTAGGATGTTTGCAATTGAACAAGCAAATGCGTATTTGAAAGCGCAGAGTACAATCAGGTAGAAATCAGCAGAATTTAGTGACTATAAGTAAAACCAAATGTCTTTAGGAGAAGCCAACTTCCTGAATACACAGAACCTCGATGTAATCCCAGTTGAACCAAGCTGATTCAACTGAGAGAATCATCGAGCATCTCTCACAAATGTGCGGGAATCACGATGGGTCCAAGAACGTCAGAATAAGGCCATTTCCAATCAGTATCAATATATTCCTGCAAACCTGATTGAATTTATACGCTCAGGAATAGCCAAAATAGTTCGAACAGCGTCACTCGCTCCGCAAACAACTCGCCTCGCTCGACACTAGCTATCCTACGCATAAACTCCAGTCCAAGCGGTCAATCACAATCTGCCAATTGTAGTACCTAGCTCCGTCCCGGTTGACCTTCCAGAGCTCCTCTACAATCTGCCAGACTTTGATCACGCTGACGTCGCCGCTGCGCCCGGCAATCTGCAGATATACGTCTTTGACCATCAATCGATCTCGAGATTCTGCTGCCGCTGCTCCAGCCACCAGAAGTGGGAATGCCAGCCGGCTGTCAAAGTCTGTGTGTTGCAAGACTTTCATAGACCTCACCAAGTGCAACAATAGCCGTTTCACCTCGAAAGTCAGGGAGGAAATCTCTTTGAACTTCATCAGTACAAAGAGCTTGGTGCAAAGCTGCATCACTTCGAAATATGTTAGATGCAGCTCCAAGAGCTGCGGGTCTCGAACCGTATATAGCACAGCCCGGTTTGGATGAGCGCAGTCGATCTTGTCCATTAATTTGGCTGTGTGGCTTTCGACCCAGTCGTGAAAGTCCAGACGAACATCCTCGTACTCCTGGTACTGCTGTGAGCGCAAAATGGCCAGTTTTTTCAATTCTGGGAGCTCGTCTTTCATCTGGAGCTGCCCATAAACTCGAAAAAGTTCGTCCTGTCGCACAGAAAACTCTTCGTATAGGTTGTTGATCTCTCCCAGAAGAAGAAACAGCTCACCGCTACACCCGAAAACAGGGTCGATATTCACTGTAGTCTCATTAGTGCTTCTTAGAACACTTTTGTATTCCACAAGGGGCAAGACCGTCCCAAATCTCCTTCCAGGCTGCACTTTGAGCACATCATGGTACAAGAAAAGCCGCAATAGCCATTCCCCGACACTTGCATTACGCCCTAAGATTCCCAGAAATTGCACCAATCCCGTCTTGAGCAGGATCTTCTGCAACTGCTCAAAGCTTCGACGCCACTCCCAAGTATCTCCCATGGAAGAGTCTCGCAGCATATGGCAAGAGAGGCACGCCACAGCGCACAAAAGGTCCCCACTGCGGATATCTTGTGTCTCCATCACTTTCTGAAAAAGCCAGTTACACACAGCCTCGGACCTTGCCATGTAAAGTTGTTGTACATTATTTTGAGAGCTTCGGAGCTCCCCATCTTTCCGCCGCACCAGAGCTCCCCAGCTACACAACGCGTACCAAATGGGTTTGTTTTCTTTTGCCAAAGGCAGGAACAGCTCAACAAACCGCATGTACTTGGTCGATCTAGCCACGAACTGGAGAACAGACACCACAAATTGCTGTCCCGGACGGTTCATCCATCCGGGATAGCACGGCGAGAGTCCGTACAGGCACTTCTGGTAGCAGCGGGACACGTGTCTGGAGCGCTGGGGCTGCGGGGATTGGAAAATGTCAGATTGAATCCGTTCAAGACTCAACAAAGTACTGGGCGACTGCCCGAGTTCTTCAAGCGGCCCAGGGAGTTGCCCGTTCGGACTTCTCAATTCTTGTCTTTCCTCTTTATGACCCTGGCTGACTTTCACGCGACGGCTTCTGCTGACATCTTGATACACACAAATCACACCCCGCTTTAGGCAGCTTCCGCAGCTTGGCCTGACTTCATCGCACCTCTTTTTGCGTCTGCGACAGTCGTCGCATCTGCCGAAAGACCGGCTCGATTTGACGGTAATGAAACGGCGCGCTGCCGTACTTCGGGGTGATTCAGCCTGTACGAGCGACATAAGACGGATTAACAGAAAATTCCGCGCGTTGTTGTATAGTTGTGTACGATCTGTATGGGGTTTTGGGGAAACAGATATGTGCGAGTGCTGATAAGCTGAAAAATCTGTATTTTTCTTGGCTCTTTTTCGGTTCTTATCAATTGCCTAAAATTATCTTTTTCCATAATTCTATCTAAAAATATATTATTCACTAATTTTGTATGACTTGATGATTTGAACTTTATTTTGGGACTATCGGCAAATCTTCTAACAAAACCAAACAGACAATTGAGTAATTTCAGCTTTTCGATGTGTTTTGTACAAATACGTTCAAAATGTCAATGGATACACCTCTCGAAAAACACGAAAGCTAAGAAAGTCCAGATTTAATTCTTGCCATCATTTAAATATCTGATAATGTGCGTATAAATGGTCTAGAGTATCCCAGTTTCATTTCTGAACAAAAGACCCACTCAGCCAAAGGCTCATTCAGTGGTACTTCAGTCGAAACAATAGGCCTTGAATTCATCGAGTGAAGACCCCACTCATGGTCTCGAAATTAATCACTCGCGAAGTCACCCTAATCACCACCAAAACTTAAATTTTGTTTGGGGCTAGAACGCTCAGTTCAAGCGCTACGAACCCCAACATACCACCATTGTGTTCCTCTCAGTAATGGCTACACGCTCCAAGCTAGTAGGCTCAAAAACGACTTTTTTTCGGGACGTTATGGGCAATAAGGGGAAGTTTGTGGCAGGATGAAATAAAATTGGCGAAACTTCTCAAAAAAAAAAGTATTCTGGAAAAAG
>PPKO02000065.1:0-33933 GCA_003706155.2 Ogataea glucozyma
TCACATGACTAACAACACTGGATAGCCACGGACGAGGCCGACACAGCGCACTACATGCCACCTTGATATCTCCTAATTTGCACCCACCATCCGGAATCCAATTATCTCATCCATTTTTTGAGAACTTTCGCCAAGGTTTTTTTATCTCCTCGAAAAAATGAGAAGAAACCCCAATTTTCTCATTTTTACATAGTAATTTCCCCAATTATCTCCCCCTTTTTTTGCGAAACAACGCCAATTTTTAGCAGAATACTTTTTTTTTTGAGAAACATCGCCAAATTTATTACATCCTGCCACACACCTCCCGTTATTGCCCATAACGTCCCGAAAAAAAGTCGTTTTAAAGCCCTGTTGCCGTGAATGTGTAGCCATTGGTGAGAGGAACACAATGGTGGTGGTTTGAGGTTTGTAGTGCTTGAACTCAGTGTTCTAGCATCGTATAAATATTTATTCCTGCTTTGATAAGTGCCACTTCGCGAGCAATTATTTTCGAGAACATAAATTGGGCTCTTCGCCTAATGAAGTCAAGCACACTTGTTTTGAATGTCGTAGTATGAATGCTTGATTCTGGCCAGAGCCATTAGCGAAATGGGTCTTGTGTTTACGAGCCTAGCCGGAGTATTGGAGATGTGTTAAACGTAGATTATCATAAATCTAAATATCGAAGAGAATTATAATTGGACCTTCTTCACTTTCGTGTTTTCCGAGAGGTGCCAATGTCCATCGAGTTTTTGAACATTTCTGTACGAGATTCATCAGTGAACTGAACTCACTTGATTGACTGCAACCACAAAAGTCTCACAAAGATAACTCTGTTTGAAGTTCTTACTGAATATATCGACAAGATATCCAGCACAGACCAACTGGCTCATTGTTACTCGTGAGTAACAAGCAATGCAGAATTGCAAGCGGATTAGGGAACATTCAAGGGAAGCTTGGATGCCCGAACATCATCACTCTTTCCCGTGACAACTTTCATAGCTGTTTTCAGACATTTGCACCGCCTTGTGCTTTTTTTAGAAACCGCGTGGCGCAGCATTGCTGCGCCCAAGCCCATTTTCGCACAGCCAGGAATGCAATACGCACATGATTGTGGCTTGTAAATAGTTTTCTGATTAACAACAGGACAAAATAGAGGGAGGGAAACAAGAGTCAAAGTGTGTTCTCAGCACATGCTTTTTCAATCTGAGCACTTCGATTAATCCGACCAGCACAAAGTCCACGCTAATTATAAACATCACAGAGTTGGCGGTCAATTGTCGTACTGTTTGCCGGCTAAACCCCCCAGTCTCACAATTGCCTGTGTTTGACTCAACTTTTGCGCCAACACCCCAGCTCACCTTCTTGATCCCTTGATCCCTGTTCTTCTCGTTGTGCTGTCAGTATGACAACTACACCGTCAAGCTCTACGTGGTTGGCAAAGCTACTGAAACGCCAAAGTTCACTGTCTGCCGGTCCGAATACGCCCCGATCAGATCAGGATAATGTGCCCAGATCGGCGGTTGTGTCGGAAGTATACGATTTACCCACTGCTCCAATAGTGTCTGAAGAGCCAGACTTCTCGAATATGGCAACATCTTCCTCATCAAATAGACGGAAACAGCCCTCTGCGACCATATTTGACTCTTGCAGGTGCTGCGGAACGGTGATCAAATATCCAAGCGATGTATCGAAAGTTCGGTGCCTTATCTGCCATACAAACCTGACAGTGAAGGAAGATTTCTCTACAGAAGATGAGAAAGAGCCAGAATTGAATACTACTGTTCTCTCGTATCATCTGCTCAAGAAGAAGATCGCCGAATGTGCAGCCTCTGCGAGTTCCGATTCCAAGCCTCACAACAACCCTCATCAGGTATTCAAGCCTCTCGAAGACCTTTTATTCCAGATATTCTCGACCCACAGCTCCCTCAACAACTCTTTCAAGCTCAGCAAAGACAGAGTTTCCAATTACCGCTCTCCTAATCTGAATTTCAACGAGATCAGAAAGTCGTATTCACTGCTTTTGGAGCTCCCTACTAAGAGGCCATTTTTCAAAATGCTCACCGGGGCTTTGCATCTTCTGAGACACCCGCCCATAATGAAAGATTCCAACAGCATTAATTGGTTACTTATTTTGCTGGAGATCCCAATGCTGCAGGATTGTCTGATCAGCGGCAATACGACGTCGACGTCGAGTCTGGCCCCTCAGCTCAAAGCTTCATGCTACGACTTGCTCAAACGAGTCATCGGGTTGCTTTCGTACTCTGACAAGAAAATCATCCAGCATTTGACTCATTGGTGGTCTCGATTGCCGTACGAGGAGTTTGTCAACAAAGTGGACTTCATCAATTTATACATAACGTTCCAGCTGACAAGGTGTATCAATTACGAGCTGTACAACTCCGTCATTCAGCCTGGGTCATATCTTTCGAACAAGTCGATGAACGATGATATCAACTACAAGGAGACGCTGAACGCACATTTCATAAGACCCACGTCTCGCAGCTCGGATTTCGGACTGTTTATCGGTATGCCCATATACGTATCTACTGGGGGCAGAAGAGCACACGACTCGTCACCCAGTTCATCGTTTTGGTCTAGCAAACCCGACAAAAAGAAGGAGCACGATGTCAAGATCAAGCTGCAGCAGTATGGTGATGATTGGCATCTGAGAACTGCTGGTCGACTCGCCAGTTTCCTTTTCATCGCCAACAAAAACACCAAAAAAGCTCATGATGCAATATTTTACAATAACCTAGTTGATTACGTCAATGTGAAACAGGACTTTGACGCCTGGCAGTTCAACACTTCGGCGAGAAAACGTGAGAGTGATACAAAGAATAAGGATTCTTTGCAGCTGGTGGTTGATTATTTACAGGCAGAGTCAAGAGCAACTTATCTGGGAATTTCTTCAGCATCCGGTTCGATGAAGAAATCGTCCTTCACCTTCTGTCAGTTTCCGTTTCTGCTGTCGCTGGCCGCCAAAATTTCAATTTTAGAGCACGAAGCCAAGCGGACGATGGAACGCAAAGCGGAAGAGGCGTTCATTCAGTCATTGAACAAGAAAATGCCTTTTGATGTCTATTTCAAGGTCAGAGTGCGAAGAAATAATATCACCACCGACTCTTTGAGAAGCATCAAATCGCACCAGTCTGATTTCAAGAAGCTGCTGAGAGTCGAGTTTGTCGACGAGCCGGGAATTGACGCCGGAGGCTTGAAGAAAGAGTGGTTTTTGCTTCTTACGAAAGACCTTTTCCATGCCGACAAGGGTCTATTTTCCTACGACGAGAACTCCAATTTGTGCTGGTTTGCAATCTCGCCCATTGACAATGATGAGCTGTACTATTTGGTTGGAGCAGTGTTGGGACTGGCCATCTACAACTCGACGATTCTGGATCTGCGCTTGCCAAAAGCTCTGTACAAAAAACTGATGGGCCAGAAATTGGGACTGAATGATTTTATTCAGTTGAACCCAGAGGCTGGACACGGACTCAAAAGGTTTCTCAAATTAAAAAATACAGAGGAACTGGAGCTGTATTTTGAGGTGACTTACACAGATATCTTTGGAGAGCTGAGAACTGCCGAGCTCATCGAGAATGGATCACAGATTAGGGTCACCGATGAGAATAAACTGTTGTATGTTGAGCGGTACTACAGGTTTTTTCTGGATGAAGTTGTTGGAAGCTCGTTCAAAGCGTTTTTGTCAGGTTTTCAGAACGTCATTGGAGGCAATGCGTTATCTTTGTTTACTCCCGAAGAAATTGAGTTGATTCTGATTGGGGAGGATCACGGAAATCAGAAGATTGACGTGGAAATACTCAAGTCCGTGACCAAGTACAATGGTTTCAGTTCCACAGACGTGATAGTTGGGTGGTTCTGGGAGTTTTTTGACGGTTTGAGCAATCTTGACCAAAAGAAGTTGTTGTTGTTTATTACAGGATCTGATCGTCTGCCTGCAACTGGATTGCCGTCGATGAATTTGAAAATTACAAAACTGCTGGACCCGGATACCACCAGACTACCGATTGCACACACATGCTTCAACGAGCTGTGTTTGTATGAGTATGTTTCGAAGGAGGTCCTTTTGGGAAAGTTGAAGCTGGCTATCTCGTGTAGTGAGGGCTTTGGATTGAAGTAACCAAGCGAACAAACCAAGGAGGCGAGATCGCCAGCTTTCATCTTCTTCACTCACTTGGTATAACGAAGTCAGGTCGGCTCCAAGGTTTTTTCGTTGATGATTGAATGCAATTCCGAGAAAGCCAGCTTGCAATTCATCAATCACTGGACCGAAGCTTGCTTTGTCGAAAGATGAGACTTGGTATAGTAGCCTGTACAACATCGAACAAACGAAAAGCGAAGCGAAAACTTCACCGAAAACGACGCCATAAAGTTAACGATTCATCCAGTTCGTCATTCTGGGTGATGAGAAACTCAAATATGGCTGGGTTTGCCATTGCCCATATAAGAGTCGTTCATGGCGTTGTCTTTATGGCTTCGCTAAATCTTTACATTTGCAAAGCCCGCTTGGCTCGTTTTGCACATAATGATATATTTGCTTATATACAATGGCGGAGTGAGCTTACTCCAAAGTAGCGTATCTTTTAAGATGATCAGGAATGGCGTCGTAAAGACCCTTTGATTCGAGCCATTTTCTGCTGAAGATTCTGTCGGCATACTTGTGAGCCGAGTCGGCGAGAATAGTGACCACATTGGAACCTTCTGGCAATAATTCGGCAGCTCTGACGGCCGCCACGACGTTCAAGGCGGAAGTTCCTCCAACGTAGATACCTTCTTCATGCAGCAATCTGTACAACATGGCAATGGATTCTTCATCTGGGATGAGGAAAGCGTCTTCGGCGAGCTCGATGTCCTGGGCCACGTTGTTGGTAATCCGACCTTGACCAATACCTTCAGTGAAGGAACCACCGGACCTTTCGAGGCTCTGTCCGCCCGTTTTCACGTAGGAGTAGACACAGGATCCCGGAGGTTCGGCAACATAGCACTTGACGTTTGGATCTTGGGTCTTGAGATATCTCGAAGTTCCGCACCAAGTTCCTCCAGTTCCAAGACTACAGGTGAAGGCATCGACTTTTCCATCGAGTTGCTTCCAGATTTCGGGACCTGTGGTTTCTATATGGGCCTGTCTGTTGTCGAGGTTGTCAAACTGGTTGGTCCAGTATGCGTTTTCGAGTGACTCTGCGTGTCTTTTTGCCTGATGGTTGAAGTTGGCAGGGTCGTCGTAGGCCACGACGGGAACAGGATACACCTCACACCCCAAAAGTTTCAAAGTCTGAATTTTGGAAGGGGCCTGGGTGTTTGGCATGTAAATAACGCAGTTGTAACCTTTAGCTCTTGCAACATGGGCCAACCCAATACCGGTATTTCCTGCAGTTCCTTCGACAATGGTTCCTCCAGGACGGATCAGGCCTCTACTTTCAGCCTGTTCAATGAAAAATAGCGCGGCACGGTCCTTGACGGAGCCTCCCGGGTTCATCCATTCGGCCTTGCCGTAGATATTGCGTCCTGTCTGCTCGCTCAACTGATTAAGCTTCACCAAAGGAGTGTTACCAACGGCGCCCGGAAGTCCCTTGGTGGCCGTCATTGGGCTGAAGGCGGCATCATACGAGGAGAGAAGGGTTCTCGACGAGGATAGGAATCGTTTTCCAAGAGACATTTCGAGCGATGGGGGTGTCGTGCTTAAAAGAGCAGATGGTGGGTGAGTAGTGAGTTTTTTCAAGATTTGGGCTGATTTATTTGGTGTTTCTCAGAAAATGATGCAAGGTCCCGTGACAAAACAGTCACGTGATATCTTTATTTTTCCAACCTGTATATCTGAATTTTATGTGTTGATAGACGCAACATCAACATGGATGCCAGCGCTGAAGACCAAAAGCCTAGCCACAAGACACTTCTGTGAGGTCGCATTCCAGGAATGCGGAAGAACCAACTTGGCCGCGACATCACGGCATAAGCCTCTGCATCTCATTCTTATCCATCGGACCCACCAAGCACTCTTCTGCCACCTCATGCTCGTGATCGTGCTCGTGCTCCACGACGAACAACTCATCCTCTTCCACCGCAGCACCTATGCTATTGGGAGGGAACGAGCCATACTCCAGTAGATCGTTCTCATAGTAGAAATAGTAGTGCTGAAGCAGAAATATCACATCAGTGATGAACACCTCCAAGCTCAAAAGGAACTTCGGCAGGTTGTGGAAAATGGCTCTGAGATCTCCAACAATGTATGCATCAAGAAAAAGCTGCGTGAAAGATAGGATGGATCCGTAAAAGTCGAACCAGACCATCATGATGGGCCAGCCATGCGTTGATTTCCGGTTGTAATTATACAGGATCTGCGGAATGTTCTTGCAAATACTCATCAGAATTTTGATGAGACCAAAGGAGGTGAACAGCTCGACCCATTCCATCCCATGGACGCCTCCAGATATGAGCAGAGCAAACGCAATTCCATAGAGAGCCACAGCAGACAACGTGAGCTTGCAAACTAACGAAGTCCGTTGGTTATCATTCTTCTTGAACCCCCAAAAGTAAGCCTGACTGACCAGAACCAGATTTAAAAGCAGCCCATGAAACCCAAAGATGAAGTCATTGAGCTTGATCAAAGGATACTTGTTGTACTTATCAAAAAATTCCTGTCTCACTGTCTCGCTGAACAGCAAACTTCCTGTGTAGAGGGAGTACAGTAGAAATCCAGCTGTGTTGAAGAACATAAAGTCGATTGCGATTCCTTGCACTGACCGCAGCCGGATGTTGGAAATCACGCTTGGATAGCACGCCAATGCCCAAGACACGAAGTACATCCATCCGCAGAGTTTTGAAAGCACCGACAGCATGGCGTGAAGTTTCAAAAGTGAGATAAAGATTCTGGTGAGGCGTTCCGGTCGCCAAGTGTCTTAGCCTTCAAGAAATTACCAATCTATGTGGGTGCGTCTTGATAGACATATCGATAAGAGATTTACAGCATTAATAACAATCGCGACTCCTTCCGATTATTTCTCGCCTGAACTTCACTTATCGCTTACGTAAGCGAACATTTGCTCTTTCAAGTAGTTTGACCACCTCAAGTACATCTTTGGCATGTATGTGTGTATGTATGTATATTCGAAAACGTGAACAAAAATGGCACTTTGTATCTGCAAAATGAATCTAATTAGCGGGGAAAAAAGATGAAACTTTGGGGGATCTCGAAACTTAGATTTATAAACCTTCTTTGCTCTGAGCAACTCGAAAACAGCTCGCTTCGCTCCTTGTTCACTGAACCCCTATCACAGACAACTCCAATGTCCAAACCCTTCTTATGTGAATTCTCACCACTGTGGAACCCAAAACCTCCCCGTCAGCTCCTCTAATTCCTAGACTAGACAGGTCCACAACCACCTCGTGGTCAGACCACCAGCACTTTCTGGCAGGCTTGCGCCAGAAAAGAAGCAGCTTGGTGGCTGTAGAGTTCTTCTCCTTTCTGGCCCGGGATCCAGACCGAGAAACTGCCTGTGCAAGGGTGCTGAGCCGCGACTTCCGCTTCTCCTGCTGGCTCGAGGCCGAGCTGACCGACGAGACGGGCCTCAGGGACTGAGAGTCTGCTTCATTCGAGCTGTCACGACTGCCGTTGCTATCTGTATTGAGGCGTACCAGCGCCAGAGAAAACACCACAGTCTTGTTTGGCTCTAGGGATCTGTGACCCCATTCTCCGTCCACTTTGAACCCAGACGAACAAAGCATGTCCAGCAAGTGCTGTTCGGCTGCCTTCAGTTGCTTTCCGGGCTCGTACCCGAGTCCGTCAAAAATCTTGCGGTTCGAAACTAGCTGTTGTCCGACCAGAAGCTTGACTCTGCGCATTGTCTCGGCATTGAGTCCTTTTGCAGGAGGGATGCAATAGTAATCCAAATCCTCACGGAGGACGATGATTGAAGGCTTATCGTGCAAAATGTTGAGGTCATTGACATCATAAACGGGCGGGCTTGGGCTCTGATTGTTGTTTTCACTCGCTTGTAAGTCTCGCACTGCAGAGTCAAAAACTTGACATATGTACTGGAAACACTCGGCAGAGAAATTGACGTAAACAACGTCTTCTTCTGTCAGATTGGTGATCACGTTGCCATGGATGTCCACAAAGACTCCATTGGGGAACAAACATAGCAAAATACTTTCCGGAAGTGCCATCAAGTCGTCTCGAGTTATGGTGAAAAGACTGCCTCTCAGGTTCATCTTGATTTCTGTATTGTAGTCGTCCACGTCAGCAGGTGCCTGCACCATCACTGACGTATCTTCAGGCTCCTCGACCTGAGTTATGATTTGGTGCGACATGTTCGATTGGGTTGTATTTTAATTGTATTGTAGTGTACTGTAATCCGCGGCTTGCTGGAAATGCTGGGCCGGAGTTTTGTGTATGTGTGCCGCTTCTGCCTTGCAGTTCGACCGGTGGACTCGTATAGCGTCGTTCGTTTAGCCGCTGCTCCCTCTTCCTCCTTTATCGCGGTCTTTCTGGTTTATTGGTAAGGAAGGCAAGAGTCAGTGTTTTATCATGTAGTTAAACCGGTTACTTCGTTTTTAGCCCTGGAGTTTTTTTTTTTGGCCATCGGTAGGGTAAAAGGGATTACGTAAGCGAACCGAGCAAAAATATTCTCACTTTTAACATGGATAGTAGACTTTTCGACTGAATACATACGCCTCCTTCTCCTGCATAACCCAACCTAACTTCCTTTATGAGCGACGTGTGGGCCTCCTCGGACGATGAGGTGAGCGAGTGGAACTTTGTGCCGCAGACGGACGAAAACTACGGCGACGAGCCGCACTCTGAGCCCCGTCACATCGAACTCGAGTCGTTACGAAGAAAACACGCTAAACAAGGCTATGTCGACGGGCTTACTAGAGCCTCCGAACAGAGTGTTCAGGACGGGTTTGACGAGGGCTACCCGATTGGAGCGCGTCTGGGAGCCCTCGTAGGTGGATTGGTACTGCAACTGGGCCGTCTTTTGGCACAATCGCAAATCGATCAGAAGACTTATGATGGTGCACTTCGAGAGCTCGGGATCGCCAGAGTGCTCAAAACAGAGTTCTTCGATGAGGGGTTGAACTTGACGGATGAGCGCCAGCATCCGGTGATTGAAAAGTGGACGAAATTCTGCGAGGGATACGAATAGTCATGATAGATGTAGATGTATACTGTAATGAGAAAAAGTAGATAACAAAGTACATAGGAGTGGAGCTAGCAGGAAACACGTGCTGGCGAGAGTCTGTGAGACGGCATCAGTCCAGTCAACTCATAGAGGAAACTGGGGGCAGTTTTGAATATTTGTACAATTTCCAGCCTATAACCTCGCTAGTTCGGCAGTTTTGTTGCTCGCTAGCTCGCTCTTGTGATTTATGGCACACTGAACAACGAGAAGTTCCTCACGATACTCGGACCATACTCCTCGTAATCCCTCTTAGTATAGCAGTAACTCTTGAACTCCGAAGTTTGCGCCAGCAATGAACCTCCGAACCACACAGCGTTCTTCTGTCTCTTGTGTGAAATCACCTGCACACTGACACCACTCGACTTGGTTCCACTGAGACGCTCACTCTGAGACACTCTTTCGTTGACTCTGGCCTTGAGGTCTCTCTGTAATCTTCTGCCAAAGTCCTTGAACATCGTGGAACCTCCACTGAGCACAATGTTCTTGTAGAGGCTCTTACGCACATCGATCGGCGAGGCCTGGATCACTTGATCCACAATGGTGGGCAGCGGAGTTAAGAAGTCAGAAGAGGCGATTTCGGGGTTGAAGAAGATCTCTGGTGCCAAGAATCTTTCATATCCGACGTCAACTTGCACTTTCTGGTGGCTCACCGTTTCCACCATATACTTGGCAAACATGTCTGGATGAGAGTCGAACTTGTTGAACTCCTTGACAATGTCTGGGCAAACGTAACAGAACTGCTGCTTGATCTGCTCAGCAGTCTTGAGCGAGGTGTCACGCTCTCCTCTGTCTCTCAAAAGGGTCTGGATGAAGCTCGTGATGTCTCTACCGGCAATGGGGATGTTCTTGATGGCAGAACCAATGACATATCCTTCTGCAACAGGAATCACATGGGTCACTCCGTCTCCTGAGTCAATCACAGTTCCGGTCAAAGACCGATCTTGGACTTTCGAAGAGGTCCAGGAGGCAGCAAGGGCCAAAACTGCTTGAACAGCAATGTACAAGCCGGCACAGTTGAACGATTCAAACATGATTTCAGCAGTGTTTTCTCTGTTTTCCGGAGGATTGAGTGGAGGCTCAGTCAGAAGGAAGTAGTGGTCTTCAGGCTCACACTTCAGGTACTTGAAGATGGAATTCTCCCAAAATCTCTCCATTTGATCCCAATTCTCGATCTGTCCGTGTCTGATTGGATAGTGTAACGAGTAAGAAGGACCTTTTGCTGCACTCAAAGCTTCGTCGCCGATGAAGAAGTCGAGGTCCTCCATGTCTCTTTTGATCGACAAATTGCCTCCCGAACCTTTTCCAGCCGACGAGCTCGAAGAGCCACTCAAAAATGAGGGTTTCGAAGGCGCAGAAGGCTTACTGGACGAACCTCCGGAACCTCTAGTTGAAATCGCTGTTGGGAAAACCCAAGAAGGCGAATCGTTTCCGGCGAATCCGAGCTTGGTCAGCCCGGTACCGTTGTCCATGACAACAGCGGGCGTGTTGATACTAGCCATTCTGTTTGTTATGTGTGATTGTGAGTTCAAACTGCTACCCGGATCCTCCCTATAGTTGCAAAGATGGAGGAAGTTGATAAATGGTTTTTCAAGATTGGATGGATGAAATTATTTCACTAGCTTGTCCGTGCTGTCCACAACACTACCGAATTGTCTTGTGTAACACGCAGGCACTCAATTGCCGGGTTTCTATTGTTTTTGGTGCGATTGCGTACCTGTCAGCGTGGTTACGGTGAAGCCGTTTTTCCATTTCATAGCTTTGAGCTTGTTGGGCTGTCCTTTTTTTCATGCAACAGGAGTGAGAAAAGTAGTATTAGGTAAGAAATTTGTCACAGGCCGGGTTACGTAACCATGTTCGGTAACGAATGAATCGAGTATTACAAAGAGTGGGTATGATTGTCCAGTGAAGGATGCGAGATCCGGGTAGGCGAGAGCACCCAAACTTCAGGGGGGACTTCAAAGGTACAAAGCACTAAGCGCCTCTACAAGGAATTGCCAATGGAAACTCAAACACATACAGCCTACTTGATTCTCATACTACAGCATCGTCTGACAACACCCGGCCGACTTGCCTGAAGCAGAGTAAACTACAGACGAGCCTAGACGAGCTTGACAGCGTAGCTGGTCGTCAAAACTCTCCCCCACCCCTGTTTGAGAATATCGGCTAAACCTGAATTAGGCTATTCTCCAGGCTGTGCAGGCTGGAGGTATATAATACAGCTAGAGTAGCCAGTACTCCCGCAATATTGAAAGTTACAACTCAAGTAGCACGAATATTCCAACATGACGACTTCCCTGGACTATCTGAAGCAAACTGGCACTGTTGTGGTGACCGACACCGGCGAATTTGAGTCAATTGCTCAGTTCAAACCACAGGATGCCACTACGAACCCGTCTTTGATTTTGGCAGCTGCTAAGAAGCCTCAGTACGCTCGGCTGATCGACCGCGCGATGGAAGAAACCCTGAAAGCTCACGGTTCCGGGGGAAGAATTTTGAGTGCGCGCGGACTTTCTGGCGCGGCGGCCGCACGCGAGACTCTGGATCGACTGCTGGTGGAATTTGGCGTGGAGATTTTGAGAATTATACCGGGGCGCGTCTCGACAGAGGTGGATGCGAGACTCTCGTTCGATCGTGCTGGAACCATTAAAAAAGCACTGGAACTGATATCCCTGTACGAGAAAAAAGGATTTAACAGGGATCGTGTCTTAATCAAGATTGCTGCCACATGGGAAGGGATCCAGGCTGCCCGAGAGCTCGAAGCGGTGTACGGGGTGCACTGCAATTTGACACTACTCTTTTCGTTCGCCCAGGCCGTGGCGTGCGCGGAGGCGCGAGTCACGTTGATTTCGCCCTTTGTGGGGCGAATTTTAGATTGGCACCGCGCAAATACGGGGCAGGAATATACGGCAGCCGCAGACCCTGGAGTAGTTTCTGTCAAGAGAATCTTCCACTACTACAAAAAGTACGGTTACGACACAATTGTGATGGGTGCTTCGTTCAGAAGTACTGGGGAAATCGAAGAGCTTGCAGGGTGTGATTTCCTGACTATCTCGCCTAGTCTGCTGGGAAAGTTGGTGGAGAGCACCAAAGCTGTGGGGAAAAAATTGGACTCGCGGAGAAGCACTGTGGAGTGCGACGATGGCCGGATTTCGCTGGTTGATAACGAGTCGGCTTTCAGGTTCCAGTTGAATGAGGACCAGATGGCTACGGAGAAGCTCTCTGAGGGAATCCGGAACTTTGCAAAAGACACGGTGGAGTTGTTGGGTTACTTGGAGGGAAGATTTGACGAGGGGGCGAAATTATAGCTAGGGGAAGCAAGCCGTATGTATCACTGTACCTGCCCCCATTGCCTGGTCATTTCGCCAAGTATCGACGCAACTCGTGAGTTCATTGTAATGGCCCCAGACCCCAGACCCCAGAAGGCTTGAACCCGTTGACTTATTGTCTAATTCCGGTCCCTTAAATCCGCTGCTTGGTTCTAGGCACTACACCAGCCACCGGATTTATTGTCAACTTGATCCACAAGTCCAAATATTTTTGAGCAATACGAATTGTCCTTGACGAGCGTTCATATGATCTAGCTCGGTATCACCTAGTCCAAACGTCAATTTGAGATCCGCCATGTAGTTCCCCACCTCTTGATTACCTCCAAACAGGGGGTGCAAGAGCATCTGTCGGATGGGGTGTGGGGGGTTGGGGGTACACTTCATCAATGCCATGAATTTATTGTGCCGCTACAATGTAGTGAAATTTTTTGCGGGGAAACCGGGCAGAGAAGGAGAATTAGAGGGTGACAGCACTCCGACGAATTCTAGGCAAAGAATAAGCACGGAGCAATGTAAGGAAATACTTGTCTACCTTTGCCTTTGAGAGCTGTATTTCATGTCCACCTTCTATGTAGTTAAATATATACTGGCGACTATCACTTCCGTGTTTCTCTTGGGCAAGTGGATGTCACGTGACGCCAGTCACTCGTCTCTACTCCGAATACTCCTTTCCGTGTACCCGTGTCACACCACGGAGGATTGTCTTCCACCGCAAGTGGCGCTTTTTTCGCGCTGGTGGCGCCCGCAATTTTCTCTGGGGATTTTCGCGAAACCGTGGGGAAGCCACAAAAATCTCGCGGGGCACGGAGAAAGGACCGCCCAACTCCGACGCGGTCCGAGCGGACAGCACGGCCACGACGCCACTACGTTCGCGCGTTGCGCGCGCACCCCGTCTTGTCCACCGGGGCGGCAGTGCCGGCCGCCCCCTGCATTCCCGGTGGCTGTCACCAGCCCGGTGGGCTCTTCACCTTCATTTTCTTATTTCTATATAAATGGATCTGTATGGAGTGTTTTTCTCTTTTTCTGGGGAATACCTTTTTCCTTATTCTTTTGACGAGTATCCAAATACAATACAAACATACATAATGAACTCTCTAGAACAATTGAAGGCCGCCGGAACCGTTGTCGTTACCGACACTGGTGAATTCGAATGTAAGTGAATATCCAACAAGGGGAAAAGCCTTATCGTTGCTAGCTCAATACTAACATCACCTCTAGCCATCGCCAAGTACACCCCACAAGATGCCACCACCAACCCATCGTTGATCTTGGCTGCCTCCAACAAGCCACAATACGCCAAGTTGATTGATGTGGCTGTTGAGTACGCTAAGGACAAGGGCTCCTCTGCTGACGAGAAGGCTAACATTGCTCTCGACAGATTGCTCGTTGAGTTCGGTAAGGAGATCCTCAAGATCGTCCCAGGAAGAGTCTCCACTGAGGTTGACGCTAGACTCTCTTTCGACAAGGAGGGTACCATCAAGAAGGCTCTTGAAATCATCGAGTTGTACAAGTCTGTTGGTATCTCCAAGGACAGAATTCTCATCAAGATTGCTTCTACTTACGAAGGTATCCAAGCTGCTAGAGAGCTCGAGGCCAAGTACGGTATCCACTGTAACTTGACTCTGTTGTTCTCTTTCGTCCAGGCTGTTGCCTGTGCCGAGGCCAAGGTCACCTTGATCTCGCCATTTGTTGGTAGAATCTTGGACTGGTACAAGGCCGCCACCGGAAAGACCTACGAAGGTAAGGAGGACCCAGGTGTTGTTTCTGTCACCAGAATCTTCAACTACTACAAGAAGTACGGTTACGACACCATTGTCATGGGTGCCTCGTTCAGAAACGTTGGCGAGATCACCGCTTTGGCTGGTTGCGACTACTTGACCATTGCTCCAAAGCTTTTGGAGGAGATGATCAACTCCACTGAGCCTGTTCCAAAGGTCTTGGACGCTTCTGCTGCTCAATCCGTCTCCGAGGAGAAGGTCACTTTCATTGACGACGAGGCTGCTTTCAGATTCGGCATGAACGAGGACCAGATGGCCACCGAGAAGCTTTCCGACGGTATCAGAAAGTTCTCTGCCGACTGTGTCACCTTGTTCGAGCTGTTGAAGTCCAAGTTCTAATGAATCTGTTTGTCCCGACAAGCCTAGCGTTATGTTTGGCCGGCAGAATAGAGTGGGTTGGGCCAGGACGGTGATGATTGGGGGCGATTAGTCAGCCAGCTAGCTGTCTTGACTGTCTCTGTCTTCGCCTGTGTGTTTTTCACGTGTTTCCTTCCCCTATTTGTTGGCATCACGATTATCAGATCCTTATCAAAAAATATTCTCTTCTATTGGAAAATTGGAAAGTGTAAAAAAAGTAAAAGATTTAGTTTGGTCTGAAAAATAACACTAAAAGTGAAAAATTTCAAGGTGATCTGGGTACTTTTGATCCAGATATTTATTATGTTCACGAGATGACAGACGCACAGAGTGAACAATCCTTGGAGAAACTTCTCGACTGGTGCAAGGCCAATGGTTCTGTCGTTGATGAGCGCATAAACTTTCATTACAGTCCCGAGAGTGGGATTTCGGCAGTGTGCTCTAGCAAAATCTCCGAGGAGGCTCGAGAGAAACCGCTGGTGGTTTCGATCCCCAGCAAGATCATTGTGACACCGGAGAATGCATACCGCCATTTTCGTGTCCAGAATTTCTCGTCGGTTGATTCTGTTTCCATTTTGAAGCTGTACCTCGCCAGTGTCGACCGCTCGAGCGATTTCTTTGCTCCTTACTTACAATGTCTTCCGTCTCTGCGGGCCATTGGCTCGCCTCTGTCGTTCAGTCCCGAGGAGCTGGAGCTGCTTGGCGGGACCAGCTGCTACCATGGGGTTCCAGCGAAGCTGAAGGAGCTGATTTGCGAGCACAAGACGGTGCTATCGCGGCTGGGACTGTCCTGTTCCAAGAACTATGCTGACATGAGCCATTCCGAGCTGTATGAGACGATTCTGGCAGAGCAGGTGGGCCAATCGCAGCACCCTTTTGGCAGGTTCTTGTGGTCCCATCTGATCGTCACATCCAGAGCTTTTCCCTACCGGCTCGTGAATCAATCAGCTAGTGCCAAGTCTGTTATGCTTCTGCCTCTGATCGATCTTTTCAACCACAAGCCTCACTCCAAAGTGTCGTGGGTTCCTTCCAGTGCGGGATTCGAGCTTCAAGTCGGCCAAGAAGCGCCGTTCTTGGCTGCTGGTGACGAAATCTTCAACAACTACGGGCCAAAGGGTAACGAGGAGCTGTTCATGGGCTACGGATTCACCATCGAGGACAATGAGTTTGAGAACTTGCACCTGACTTTGGACGTTGGCGGACTGCTTCCGCAGCTGAAAGAGAGTAAATGGCACGTCAATCTGCCGAAATTGAGTGGATACACTTACTCTGTGCTGGAGAACGGAAACGAAAGCTCCGGCAATGAAACTGACACCTCGGTTGTGTATCTGTGCAACAGAAACCATCTGATTCCAGAGGGACTCTTGGATCTGTACTCGTTCATGTCCAGGAACGCCGGCGACGATCGACTGACGCTGAAGTCCAGACTCAATGGAATCAATCTGCTCCGCTACGCTCTAGAGACCAAGTTCAAAGACAAAATGGACAGGCTGACCGGATTGTCTGAGGAAGTGGTCGAGACAAGAGGTTTGAAAGACCACTACGAGACCAATTATGCCAACATAAGGACGTACAAGAAGAGCCAGCTCAAGGTGCTGAACCTGGTGAAGAACCAGCTGAAACAGGAGGAAAAGAGTCTGCTGAAGAGTCACAGATCCAGACTGATCACCATCAAGGATATGCTCAAGCAAGACACCGGTATGAAGTCTTTGCTCGAGAAGTTGGGGATTCCGCTTGCTGTCGATAGCATGAGCAAGCACGACATGGAGCTGGTGGTGCATCTGTGGTTGACGCGGGCGATTGACGCGGGCGAATCGAGTCGATATGGATGGATCTGCGAGGAGTATGCTACAAAGAGGGAGGGAGACAAAGCCTCTGTTGAGGCTTCTCCCGAGATACTCGATATGTACAACGAGATATCTGCTCAAGTCTCGGTTGATCTGGACTCATTTGTCACTATGGACCGCATTTACACTGAAAACTCCTACGAAAAGGGTAAGACGTACGAGCCAATACTGATAGAACCGACGATTATATAGTATGAGCACTGGGCGAAGGTATTTCCAGTGCTGTGATTAATGAGCTTGACAGACAAGGATGAGACACTCGGACGGTCCAAATTGTCTGCCCACACTGACGAGACTCACTCTGAGGGGGTTTATCGTAGAATTCGAATCAACGTACCCTGAAGGGCGGGACAGAAACGCTTGCGACGAGTCAGCTTTTTTCGCTCGCTCGCTCGTTGTTCACCGGCAGTTTGTCTCAGTACCTCGCTGGCAACAACCTGATGAGGAACAAAAAGAACGCAAATGTCAGAAACACAGCCAAAATCACCCGAATGTAGAACCACAGACCCAGCTTTCCCTCGCGATGGTACTTGGACAGGATCTGGTTGAGCGTCCCAAGCTTGTCTTTGGAAGCGTCAAAGTTCTCGGTGGCCTCCTTCAGAATCACCGCGTCCTGCTTGAGCATCTCCTGGAGCTGGAACGCCTGATCCTTGAGCGTCGAAACCATCGAGGGCAGCGACTCCATGAGCTCTTTTTGGAAGGACTCGTGATACTGGTTGTGGTCCTCTGCCGATTGCACAGAGTCCAGCTGCGACGGCGACGATGTGGTTGAAAGTAGTCTCTTCCTGAGAGTTTCGACGGACTCGCTGTTTTCGGGCGAAATGACGTCCTCAATGCCGTCTCCCGCAGTGTTTTGGTGCCGTTGTTGTTGCTGCTGTTTCTCCAGCTCTTCAGCGTGCTTGTGAGCGTCGTAGTCGAGCGACAACTTGTACTCTAGCTCAAACTTGAGATCCTGAATCATCTTGTTCAGCTCCCGGAACTCGCGGGACGGCTTCTCGGGGCCTTGAGAGCCCGTTTGGAAGATATCCCGGCGGATCAGGTCCATGTCTCTCGAGAGCCTTGTGATGCTCAGATAGTGAGAAAAGACAGCAGGCGAGTTCCCGGCGTCCTTGTGCGTCTGCTGTACCCTGTGGAGCTCAGCCTCAATTTGGCTGAGCGCGGGGGTGATTATAGGGGACGGCATGTTGATGGGCGGGGCGATATCAGCAGGAAATGCTGAGGATATCGGTGTTTGATCAGGTAAATCAAAGACTACTTGAGCCTGTTTTTGGGGATGAATATATTTTTTTGCTGGTGTAGAGGTGTAGAGTGGCAACACAAGTTCCAGGAAGCAGAGACAGACGTCAGCAAGAGTTTCAGTTGACCACGGCAAGCAACGCTTGTCCGAACACATGACGTCGTTCATTGTTGGTGGTGTTTTTACTCCTACGGTGTCAGTCGAAAGTTCTTTGCACAGAAACAACCTGTTTCACCACTGCTCGCTTCGCTCGGGGGTCCCTTACGTAATCTCACCCTCAGATTTCAACACCATGTTTTTTTCCACCTCAACCACAGTACCACCTCTTCAGTCTTACCGAACCCCCGCCATGTTTGCCCAGAAGCTCCTGAAACTCCACACACACAATCCTGTGACGCTGGTTCCAACTCTGAGCAGCATTTCGCACGCTGTCGGTCGATCGTTTGTGCGTTTTGTCAGCTACGATGGAACGCCCAGCTCGTTAGCTCATGCCGATCTGGGAAAATCTGGCCTCGCCACAGACATCGAGACCGTCGAGCTAGCATATGATCACCATACTCCACCACTTCCAACCTCAAAAAACCCAATTGTGTTTTTGCATGGCCTCTTTGGCTCAAAGGCTAACAACAGGGCCGTTTCCAAGCAGCTTGTGAAACTCTTAGAAAGAGACGTTTACTGTCTAGACCTGCGTAATCACGGCGATTCGCCGCACTTGCCCCGCCACGACTATCCAGCATTGGCTGCCGACGTCGAGAGGTTTATTTTTGACCATGGGCTTGAGGATCCCATCGTCGTGGGCCACTCCATGGGGGCCAAGACGGCCATGGCTCTGTGTCTCCGTCAGCCAAAGTTGGCTTCTCTATTGATCAGTGTTGACAACGCTCCAGTGGATTTCACTGCTGGCGTCACTGGATTCAGCAAGTTTGGGGTTTATGTGAAACAGCTAGAGAAAATCTGCAGAAACAGTGAATTACGCTCCCAGAAAGACTGTGACAAGATCCTAGCTGAAGTGGAACCCTCTGCTCCAGTGAGACAGTTTTTGCTTACCAACTTGAAAAGGCGCGCCGATGGGAACGGATACTACAGTAGGGTGCCTCTGGATGTCTTAGGCCAGGAGTTGGACTGTGTTTCTGGCTGGCCATTCAGTTACGAGCTCTCTAGATGGAACGGTCCTGCTCTGTTTCTGCGAGGAAGCCGCAGTCCTTACGTTGCTGACGAGTTTCTGCAGTCGACGGCATTGTTTTTCCCAAGATTCGAGGTCAGGGATATCGATGCGGGCCATTGGCTTATCAGCGAGAAGCCAGGAGACTTTGTGAAAGAAGTTGTGCAATGGATTGAGAGGCAGGAAGACTACTAACTCTCAAGTCGGGCAAGACGAAGGAGACAACGAGTGAGAAGAACTGTCTCGCTGGATTATGAGCTTTCCATTGGAACTGTTCGAGTCAAGAAGAGAAACCTTTGAAGTGGTCGGTTGGAGTGGGTTTATTTTTGGTATTCTCTAATCTGGTCAGCTCCCTCGGGAGTCCCTAAAGTTGTTCGATGATCAGTTAGGGTGCATCAATTGCGACACCCTATCCTTTAGTGTCTTCTGAACTGGTGTTGGATTGTTTAATGTGAGCCTCGAAATTTTGACTCTGCCTCTATAGACAAAAATAATTGAATTACATTGAAAGTAAAACCAGAGCTTCTAGTTTGGACAGTCAGATGAATCAGAGCAATCGACTGTTTTCGGTCCATGGAGGGCAAGGCGAGACCCAAGGATCAGGAAGCCCGAAAAGCTGGTAATCCTGTGCGATATTTTCACGACAAGGCTACCGTTGTATGAGAAACTCGCTTTGCTCCTTGTTTTGGTTTGGCTGAAATCGGGCGAGGACTAGCTGATCGCTTCGCCCCATACAGAATGCCTCGAGATACGGCCCATACTGCCTTGATAAATTGAATTCTTGAAACGGAGAAAGTGGTTGAGATGAGGCTTACCAGCCAGAGTTCGAGGAAACTTAGGTCCTCGTTTTGTTCCAAAACGCTCTTCTCGCGAAGCCGCACACTCAACTCACCCAGTTGGCTTCGCACCTTCTGCTTCAACGAGCCACTCACTGTTCGCAGTTCGTTGTTGGCGGTGCACGGATGTCCTATTTCTCACTGCACCTGAATTTTTTCCACACCCCTGCACCGCCGGGACGTTTCTGTCCCGGGCCAACAACTTTTGCCAGTTCGAGTCCGAGTCGAACTGGCCCCTAAGGCGGCCAGCTTTCACCTCCAGAGACAGACAGAACCCCAGGACTCCCAGCTGCTTTGCCCCGCTCGCTCTCCCGTTACGCTCTGGATCTACCGGGATCCCCGGTGGATCTCAGGGACTCTTCGGCATCCTCGTGTTCCTTCTTCCCCCACCTGTCCCTGGCTCCGCGGAGGTTCCCCTTTGCCGGACTAATAATTTCCTTCGTACCCAATTTTTTACTCCATATATTAAAATAAATAATTTCTCACTTCAAAATACCTTTGCTTCCTCTCCGCCTTGCACTAATCAGTTACCAACCTACACAAAATGCTGAGATTTAGCCAGAGAAGACTGTTCTCGTCCGCCAGAGTGCTTGCCGAGGCTGCACAAAGTGAGTAACAGCAAATCCCGGAGTTATCAAAGTGTTTGTGGCGATCATTTGTTCCCTCTGATTTGCCACTAAACACTTTTCAACAACATATACATTGTCGGCCAAATACTAACCAATCCCACAGAGAAACACGATGTCGTGGTCATCGGAGGAGGTCCTGGTGGTTACGTTGCCGCCATCAAGGCCGCCCAATTAGGTCTGGACACGGCCTGTATCGAAAAGAGAGGCAGACTCGGAGGAACCTGTCTGAATGTGGGATGTATCCCATCCAAAGCTCTGCTCAACAACTCGCACTTGTACCACCAAATCCAGCACGAATCCAAGGCTAGAGGAATCGATATTTCCGGTGACGTTTCTGTCAATGTCGGCAACCTCATGGACGCCAAAGACAAGGTTGTCTCCCAACTGACTGGAGGTATCGAGATGCTGTTCAAAAAGAACGGTGTCAAGTACTACAAAGGTTCTGCTTCCTTTGTCGACGAGCACAGCGTCAAAGTCGACCCAATAGAGGGAGGCGAGGAGGCCGTTTTGAAAGCCGACAACATCATCATTGCCACTGGTTCCGAGCCAACGCCGTTCCCAAACATCACTGTCGACGAGGAGAGAATTGTGTCTTCGACCGGCGCTATTGCGCTCAAGGAGGTCCCAAAGAGACTCGTTGTGATTGGTGGAGGTATCATTGGTCTTGAGATGGGTTCTGTGTGGTCCAGATTGGGATCCGAGGTGACCGTTCTGGAGTTCCAAAACTCTATTGGTGCTGGTATGGACGGTGAAGTTTCCAAAGCCACCCAAAAGTTCCTCACCAAGCAAGGTCTCAAGTTCCAGCTCGGTGCCAAGGTCACCAAGGGTGTTAGAGAAGGTGAGATCGTCAAGATTGAGTACGAGGACACCAAGACCGGCAAGACTGAGGCCTTGGAGGCTGACGTCTTGCTCGTGGCTGTCGGAAGAAGACCATATCTCGAAGGTTTGAATGCCGAGGCCATTGGTCTCGACATCGACAAGAGAGGTAAGGTTGTTATCGACTCTGAGTTCAAGACCAAGTTCGACCACATTAGATGTATCGGTGACGTTACCTTCGGTCCTATGTTGGCTCACAAGGCTGAGGAGGAAGGTATTGCTGCTGCCGAGTACATCAAGCACGGCCACGGTCACGTCAACTACGCCAACATCCCTGCTGTCATGTACTCTCACCCAGAGGTTGCTTGGGTCGGCCAGACCGAGGAGCAGCTCAAGGAGGCTGGCATCAAGTACAAGGTGGGTAAGTTCCCATTCATCGCCAACTCGAGAGCTAAGACCAACATGGATACTGAAGGTTTCGTCAAGTTCATTGCCGATGCCGAGACCGAGAGAATCTTGGGATGCCACATCATTGGTCCTAACGCCGGTGAGATGATCGCCGAGGCCGGTTTGGCTCTCGAGTACGGTGCTTCCACCGAGGATATTGCTAGAGTTTGCCACGCCCACCCAACTTTGTCGGAGGCTTTCAAGGAGGCCGCTGCTAGTACCTTCGGTAAGCCAATCAACTTCTAAGCGATCTCCGATCTCCAGGCTCCGCGGACTCCGAAGGAGCGAGCTTTGAGCTAGAGGTTTGAGCTTTGAGCTTAAGGTTGCAAGCGGTAAGCAAGAAAGACAAATTTTGAACTCTAAAGAGCAAGTTTCGAGCTTTTTCGCTCCTTTGGAGCTCAAAAGCGAGAAGATGTACATATCTATCTATGTGTGACCAGTTGATGTGAACAGTTTATTATTAAATTGATGTTGTCGATATATAAAGGCCATTTCTCATCAATGTGTGATTTTTCTCAAGATTATCAAATTCGGTTAGGAAAGTCGTTATCGGTAATTTCATTCAGTAAATTATTAAGTCTTTTCTTGAACAAGTCAAACACATTCAAGTCGGTTCAGCTCTGTTCAACTCTACTCGTTGTAGACTTTTGGTGTAGATTGTAGTCAAACTGGCGGAATTGGAACAAAAATCTCGTCAGACTGAACTCATTGATGAAGATATTGAAGTCCATCAAATACAGCATGCTCAGCTCCAATCTGAAGAGCTCGTCAATGTTTTGCAAGCCTGTGATCCTGCAATAGTAGCCCTGCTTGAAGTTCTTGTCTTCAATCAGTTTTGAAGAGACTCTCAGCGCCGTGAGGATCAGTCTGAAAACGTTCAAACTGTTCACAGAGAGCATTTTGATGATCTCCGGCGAGCCCGTGCTGGGCGAGACGGGCGACTTGAACGGAATCAAAGATGACGAACTCGCAGGACGCAGATTGAAAGCAGTATTGAATACATAGAAACTTGCCGTGAGCAGCACAGATGTCGACAGACTTGCGTACTGGTGTATTCGCTCCAAGTAGTGTGCCACAGAAAGCGACGGTTCCTGTTTGAGGTAGAACTTCCTCGAAAGTCGCAGAGATAGCGACTCATCAGGCAAGCTAAGCCCATATCTGTCAAAACTCAAGACGGTCTCATCGGCCTCTTTCGTATCAAACACCGCCTCTTCCTGCTCCCCCAAATCTTCGAAATTCAACTGAATCTTGGAGATCTTGCGCAGCGGAATCTCCAACTCCTCCCTTGTAGTCGTTGCTGCTGCCGCAGAAGAGCTGAGTCTTCGCCTAGATTTTTTGCTCACCAGACTCGACAACTCTCGCTGTAAGAGAAACGGAGCTTCCACAGAATCATCCACGTAGCTTTCCTCCGTGAACAGGATCCCACCAAGATCCAAACTCGGGTCGTTCTCCACCATCTGGCTCAGCTTTATCAGATCTTGTAACAGTCGATAAAACAGCGATAATGCCTCCTCAGGCGCTATCTCCTCCAGACACGTGAGTGATTTCAGCTTGTTTCGCAAAAACTCGTCCATGTCAACAGAGCTAATCGATACTTTGCTGGCTTTTTGTTGCTTGGCGCTCATGTTGCTGCTGCCCGCTGCTGCCACCTTCTTCTCAGGTTGTGCTGCTGTGCTGCCCGCTGCCGCTTTCGGCTGCGTTTGGTCGACAAAAGTCGGTTGCTGTGGCTTTAGTCGTATCTCCATCCCTCAAGCAGTATAATGTGACTTTCTCGTCGTTTTTTCGTATAGTCGGAAGGGGATACGTGGAGAATTATTGTTGTTTCTACTATTTCACCTCAATATTTCTTCAATGTTTTTTTTTCAATTTTTTCTACAAACGTCATCCCCACAATTTTCCTCTACAAGAAGGTGGAAGGTGGAAAAAAGAAGCGATTTTTGAAAAATGACAAACAATTTCGGTGGTATGGATGAGAAACTCTTCACTTCATTTTCCCAAAAAGGCGACAGCATAAGCCTTCAGTGTACTCCCGAAGATTCTGCTTACAAAATGATTTGCTCAGCTCGTCATTGCTTGAACAAACGTCATTCCTATTATCACCTCGCTCCTACCTCGCTCTTACTTGCTTCGCTTGTACTCACATGTTGATTAGCTATATATAAGCAGAAAATGAAAGTTATCATATTATGTATCATGATTGTCATCCAATCCGCTTCGAACCTTTGATACTTTATTCATCTTTATTTTTTTTATCACACCAGCTGTGTTCGCTTCCACTTCGCGTTACTTACAACTCATCGTGATCCCAATCATCTTCGTCATCCTCATCGCCAGCCGGAGGAGCATCATACAACTTCGACGTAATCGGATAAGCGACCTTGCTCAACTTCTCCTTCTGGTCCTCAAAGTCTTGCTTTGTTGCAGTGTCGAAGTTCTCCTCCAAAAACTCCAATGCCTCGTTGATGGCATCCAGCAAAGTCTCTTTGTCATCCTCGTCGATCTTCGAGCCGAATCCGGTCTCGTCATTCACCTGGTTCTTCAAAGAGTGAGCGTAGTTCTCCAGACCGTTTCTGCTCTCAATCTTCTCTCTAACCTCCTTGTCCTGTTGAGCATACTTCTCGGCCTCCTCGACCTTCTTTTCAATCTCCTCCTTCGAAAGTCTACCCTTGTCGTTGGTGATTGTGATCGAGTTCGACTTTCCAGTGCCCTTGTCAGTGGCAGCGACCTTCAAGATTCCGTTAGAATCCAAAGTGAAAGTCACCTCGATCTGAGGAGTTCCTCTTGGGGCTGGTGGAATGTCAGTCAACTCAAACTTGCCTAGCAAGTTGTTGTCCTTGGCCATGGCTCTCTCACCTTCGTAAACCTGAATCAACACAACAGGCTGGTTGTCAGCAGCAGTTGAGAAGATCTGGGACTTCTTGGTTGGAATTGGGGTGTTTCTCTTGATCAGAGTGGTCATAACACCACCAGATGTCTCGATACCAAGGGTCAGTGGGTTCACGTCGATCAAGACAATGTCCTCAACACCTTCTTCACCGGATAAGACACCGGCCTGGACAGCAGCACCGTAAGCAACAGCTTCGTCAGGGTTGATACCCTTGGAAACCTGCTTACCGTTGAAGAAGCTCTCAAGCAACTCTTGCACTTTTGGAATTCTGGTGGAACCACCAACAAGCACGATATCGTCAATCTCAGAAGCCTTGACCTTGGCATCGTCCAAAACACGCTGAACAGGCTTCAACGTCTTCTTGAAGAGCTCCATGTTGAGCTCCTCAAACTTGGCTCTAGACAGGGACTCGGAAAAGTCAATGCCGTCAGCAAACGAGTCAATCTCAATTCTGGTGGACATTTGCGACGACAAAGTTCTCTTGGCCTTCTCAACCTCTCTCTTCAACTTGGCCAAAGCCTTTGGATTATCCGAAATGTCAATGCCGTGCTTCTTCTTGAACACCTTGATGAAATGTCTCACAACTCTGTAGTCAAAGTCCTCACCACCAAGATGGGTATCACCGGCAGTGGCCAAAACCTCGAAAGCACCACCAGCGATGGTCAAAAGAGAAACATCGAAAGTTCCTCCACCGAGGTCATACACAATGATTTGCTTCTCCTCATCAGTCTTATCCAGACCATAGGCGATGGCAGCGGCAGTTGGCTCGTTAACGATTCTCAACACCTCCAGACCGGCAATGGTACCTGCATCTTTAGTGGCTTGTCTTTGGGCATCATTGAAGTAGGCAGGAACAGTCACGACGGCGTGAGTCACCTTCTTTCCGAGATAATCCTCAGCAATTTGCTTCATCTTACCCAAGATCATGGCAGAAACCTCCTCGGCAGTGAACGTGGTCACTTCGCCGTTAACAGTGGCCTCAACAACGGGTCTTCCTCCTTGGTTTCTCACTTTGTAGGGCAAGTGTTTGATTTCCTTTTGAACGTCCTTGTCCTCGAAACGGTGACCTATAAGTCTCTTGATGTCAAAGATGGTGTTGCTTGGGTTAGAGGCAATCTGATTCTTGGCAGCGTCACCCACCAGTCTCTCCTCCTCGGTGAACGCCACATACGATGGCGTGATTCTGTTACCTTGATCATTGGCCAAAATCTCGACTCTTCCAGCCTTCATGACACCCACACAGGAGTAGGTTGTACCAAGATCGATACCAATGACCGTCCCGTAGTTGTCGTTAGCTTCAGCGTCGACAAATTGCTGTGAAGCCAGTGGCATAACCACCAGCAACACCGCATACAGTATCGTGGCTATAGAAAGCACAGAGCGATTCAACTTGAACATTTTGGTGCTCTTGATTCTGTAAAATGAACTTGCTAAGAAAAAGGGAGTGGGTTTTGCCTTCTGAGACTAAATTCATGCAGGTGAGCGAGGTTTTATATAAACAAGATTTTTCTCCCTTTTTTTGTATTGTTATTACGTGTCGAATTTTCAAGAAAAGTCCGGAAACGACGAGGAGCGAGGCGAGTTGTTCACTTCGTTCAGAGTGTAAATTGTAATAAATATTGAATTAAAAAAATGGTAATGGTAATGGAGCGTGAGCGGAAACCGGAAATGACACGCTGGCAAAACAACGTCAACACCGTCAACACAATTGACGTTGTTTTCCATAATCGAGCAACGCCTCCGACAGGTGGACTCGGCTGGACCAGGTCAGTGGAGTCTGGACACGTGTGGTACGGTTTACCGATTCTCTGAGCACATTTGTTGCCGCCCAAACTCAGGCCTTGGCACCAGCTGTTGGCTTGAGCATTTCCGTCCCCGCACCCCAGCCTCGCTAACCCTTCGAAGATCGCCACTTGTCAAGATAATAACCGTTACAATGCACTGATATTTCTCGATTGGTTTACCGAGACACATCTCCCGGACGCGCGTGAGCGGCGTGGAAGGTTCTAGCAATTAAGGGCGGAGCAAAAAAAGGCTGTGCGCGCGCACCAACTGTCGACGATAGTTTTTTCGTCGACCTCGTCGACTGCAGTAGCTTCCCCGGATCAGCTTACGTCATATCTACATATTAATTTTTTTTTTTTTTTTTTTTTTTTTTTTTCACATTAAAATTTTTCAAACTTTTCACTCTTTAGAAAACCAAATCAAACCACCACGCCTTTCTGCATACCGCATACCTCGATAGCACACCACACCATGGCCAAATCCAGCGCGCGTAATAAGAAGAACACGAAGCCGGCGGCCCAGTCTGCCGCCAAGAGCAGCAAGTTCGACGACTTTGTGCTGACTATCTCAGACAGCGACGAAGACGTTCCGGACTTTGAAGAGAGCTCATCAGAGGAAGAATCGGAGGCCAAGGCCAAGCCAGAACAAGAGCCGACCGCCAAGAAATCCAAGAAGGCCCAGAAGGCCCAAAAGGCCAAGCAGGCTGCGGCTGCGCAGCAGGACGAGCCGGCCGAGGCTCTGAACCCGGACTTTGTGTTCAGTTTAGAGGACATGGGCGGAGTGAGCACCAACTTCGATGGCTGGGACTTTGGTGGCGACAGCAAAGCCAGCGAGGGGGCTGTTTCAAAGGATGTGGACTTGGACGATATAATAAAGCGCAAGGGTGGTCTTGCCGGTCAGTTTGAGCAGGACGTGTCTGACAAGGAGCAGGAAAACGACAGCGACGACGACGAGCTTGCTCTGGATGGATTCGGAATGGGTGCTCCAGAGGAGCAGGACGGCGACGAAGAAGAGGACGAAGAAGCCGAAGAAGACGAAGAAGACGAAGAAGACGAAGCCGAGGAAGCTGAGGAAGAGGCCGTCGAGCAGGACGAAGACGTTGAGGATGCCGAGAACGACGAAGACTCTGCAGAGGCGATCTCCGAGTTCTACGAGGACTCTGCGCAGAAGCCGGACACCGCCGTCCACAAGGACTTCCAGTCGCTGCAGCTTTCGAGGCCCGTGATGAAGGGGCTCTCGGCTCTGGGGTACGTGAAGCCTTCGCCGATTCAGAGCGCCTCGATTCCGATTGCTCTGCTCGGAAAAGACATTGTCGCTGGTGCGGTGACGGGTTCTGGTAAGACCGCAGCGTACATGATCCCGATCGTCGAGAGACTGCTGTACAAGCCGGCCAAGATTGCGTCGACCAGAGTGGTGATCTTGGCTCCGACGAGAGAGCTGGCGATCCAGGTGGCAGACGTGGGCCGCAAGATCGGACAGTACGTGAACGGGCTGACGTTCGGGCTTGCTGTCGGTGGTCTGAACCTCAGACAGCAGGAGCAGGAGCTGAAAAAGAGGCCGGATATCGTGATCGCCACGCCGGGACGGTTCATCGACCACATCCGGAACTCCCCGTCGTTCAACGTGGACTCGGTCGAGGTGCTGGTGTTCGACGAAGCCGACAGAATGCTCGAGGAGGGTTTCCAGAAGGAGATGACCGAGATTCTCTCGCTTCTGCCTACCAAGAGACAGACGATGCTGTTCTCGGCCACGATGAACTCCAAGATCGCGCAGCTGATCCAGCTGTCGCTGAAAAGACCCGTGAGGATCATGATCGGCGCCCCGAAGGCCGCGGCCTCGGGACTGGTGCAGGAGTTTGTCCGTATCAGAAAGAGGGAGGCCTCCAAGCCGGCTCTGCTGTACAACATCCTGTCGAAAGTGGACCGCCAGCAGAGCAGAATCATCGTGTTTGTGGCCAGAAAGGAGACCGCCCACAGACTGAGGGTCATTCTGGGACTGCTGGGTCTGAAGGTGTCGGAGCTGCACGGCTCGCTGACCCAGGAACAGCGTCTCAAGAGCATCACAGAGTTCAAGAAGCTGGTCGTCCCGATCCTGATCTGTACCGATCTGGCCGCCAGAGGTCTGGATATCCCCAAGATCGAGACCGTGGTGAACTTCGACATGCCCAAGACCCACGAGATCTACCTGCACAGAGTCGGAAGAACGGCCAGAGCAGGCAGAGAGGGTGTCTCGATCTCGTTCGTCGGCGAGAGCTCGCAGGACCGTAGCATTGTGAAGGACGCGATCAAGCAGATCGAGCTGGACAGGGCCGGAAAGGCCGTCGGCAGAAACGTGGACTGGACCGAGGTGGACAAGATCGCCAAAGTGCTCGAGGAAAAGGCCCCTGTGATCGCGGAGGTGCTGGAGGAGGAGAAGCAGGAGAAGGAGATGCTCAGGGCAGAGGCAGAGCTCAAGAAGGGAGAGAACCTGCTGCAGTACCAGAAGGAGATCCAGGCGAGACCCAAGAGAACGTGGTTCCAGTCCGAGAAGGAGAAGAAGCAGGACGGAGAGGCCAAGAAGAAGGTGCTCAACAGCAAGAAGAGAAAGGCCGAGGAGGCCAGAGAGGAGTTCGGCCGGTCGTACAAGAAGACCAAGGACGACCGGGTCAAGAGCCAGTCCAGAGGCGCCGGCGTGAAGGGGAGGGGCAAGGGAAAGCCCAAGGGAAAGCCCAGGGCAAGAAAGTGAACGGTGGTCCAGGCGATGACGCGGGGATCACGTGAGCGGCAGTTTTCTTTGTGGTCGTCTCTGCCTTGCGCGAGGACGACTCGAGTGAGGCTCTCGAGTGAGGCTCTTGAGTGAGGCTCTTCACCGAGATCGGGAACTCTGCGAGTTCTGCTCCCGCACGTATCCCGCCCGCGGTATTCTGCCGAGAGAGACCGATAGAGCTACGATAGCATAGTCAATCAACAATAATCGCTTCATCATGCACAGGGTTAGTAGACGAGCAAGCAACGGGGAGGACGGTGATGCGATCCCTGGGGTAGTTTTTGCTTACGTCAGCGGTGACGTCAGCGAGAGAGAGGAAAGAAAAATATTCGGTTTGTTTCTGGTGTAGAGATGCTCTCCCGTAGAACATCACGTGTCCCGTGATGTAGACCCTCAATCAGTGTTCTCTCGGCCGTGACCTAATTGCACGATGACGGCCTTGCCATGCCAGAGCGAGCGTCTAAGCTCAGTGAGAGAAGGTCCAGACGTGTGATATTCGATATCAAAGTGGGGATTTTGCGTATCGTAAACAAGAGAGGGAGAGCAGAGAAGAGACCTTCAAGTGGGACACCGAGGGGGAGAAGGGGATTCACTCTCAAATGCCTGTATTGCTCCCTGGCCATTACGATCTTCATATTGGTATGCCACCAGGACATGCCCGAATTCAAGAGCTCACGCTCCGGCACAGCCTGCTTGTCTCGACGGAAGAAGTACGGTACAATTCACTACAACTCACTATATTGCACATGACTCGCTTTGCTCGTTAATTCGGTGCTGCGCCACGGTGGCGGTGTGGCGGTCCCGATTTTCTGGAGCTTCGTCTTGCCACAAAAAAACAAATTAAAAAAAAAAATACAAAACGCCTTCCTTTCTACAACCTTCTACCCTCTTCTCCCCCCCCTGCTTCTTCACGTCCCTCCCGCCCAGCCATGCCGTCGCCCTCTGAAAAGCCGTACAAGGGAGTCAATCTGAATGTGACGCTCGCGTGTCCAGAGTGCAAGGTGTATCCTCCGGAGCTGCTCGAAAGACACAGCGAAGGGGACATCGTCTGCGCACTGTGCGGACTTGTTCTGTGCACCAGGATCATCGACACAAGGTCGGAATGGAGAACGTTCAACAACGACGACCAGAACGGTGACGACCCGTCGCGTGTGGGAGAGGCGACGAACTCGATCCTGGACTCGGACCAGCTGTCGACGGTGATCTCTGCTGGTACCGACGGAGGCCGGCTGGCCAGAGAGCTCAACAGGACACAGGGAAAGTCGCTGGTGGACAAGAAGGACCACGCGCTGCAGCTCGCGTACGCCAAGATCTCGCAAATGTGCGACGGGTACCAGCTGCCGAAGGTGGTGCAGGACGGAGCGAAGGAGGTGTACAAGCTGGTGTGCGACGACAAGATGCTGAGGGGAAAGTCTCAGGAAAGCATCATGGCGGGCGCCATTTTCATGGGCTGCAGGAAGGCCTCTGTCCCCAGATCGTTCAGGGAGATCTGGGCGCTCACCAACGTTCCCAGAAAGGAGATCGGAAAGGTGTTCAAGATCATCAGGCAGATCATCCAGAAGAAGAACGCCGAGCAGGGCGGCCTGATCACGTACCAAAACAACACCATCTCCACCACGCAGACCAATCCGGAGGATCTGGTGGGCCGGTTCTGCTCGCATCTGGGTCTCTCGGCCCAGCTGACCAGCTCGGCCCAGCACATTGCCCGCAGACTGAAGGAGGTGGGTGTGCTGGAAGGACGCTCGCCCACCACCATCGCTGCCACCGTCATCTACTTCGCCACTGCTCTTTTCAAGCAATCTGTGTCGCTGTCGAAAATTTCCGAGAAAACTGGAGTCTCGGAGGGTACCATCAAGGCGTCGTACAAGCATCTTTTCTCGGCCAAGGAGAAGCTGGCTGACCAGACGTGGATTGATGCGGGTAAAGTGGACTTGAACGGCATTCCAAAGAGTTGAGCGAGGCATGAACAGAGAAATCTAGCGTTTTCCGAGCCCGCCTGCTCGCCGTCCCGTGTCGTTTACCCAGCCCGAGAGAAGGGCTCTACGTTGGCAAGGGACTGCTTAGTTTGACGTTCCGATGCAGCCAACGGGAGGGCGAGTCACTGAAGACCAGCGCGCAACCAAGAGCCAGTGCGCAACCAAAAGCCAGTGCGTTTGCAACGCTGGCGATCCACGGATACTAGGAGTACTATATACGATTTGTTGGCTCCAATAATACAAGTGCTGTTAATATGGTTTAATCCTGTAGTCTTGTTTTGGCCGCGGCCAATCGTTTCGCGGGCTGAACTAGTGCAACTACAGTTCGTCATCGCTGCGAACAAGCTCGTTTCTGTGATTGCAGATTGTTAGATCGCCCAATGCCCTTGTATGTTCTGTCTGACTTGTACGACGGTCCACTGAACCGCTTCGAATTACAGTTTGTAAAGAAATGGAAATGCCCATCCATCTGACTTACCAAGGTATGCCAACCGAGGGGGAGTACTCTTGCTTTAGACTCAGAAAGGTCAAACATCGTACCACCATACACCAAACTAGAAGATCTATATCTCTGTATAAATCAACAGGTTTGTTTGTTCCTGTTGTAACAACTGGATCTTTCGTGTCCGTCATCTCGCCGAAAGCATGTTTGTACTGAGTCGAATGAGAGGACTAGTGAAGTGGAGGGATGGTTCTGGAAGAGCAGATCTTCTGACAGATCTGATAAAAGTGATGGGAGTGGTAATTTCTTGGAGAGTTGGAAGATCTGAGATCAACTTCATGATCAGCTCTTTTTCACATCATCAGGCCGGGAGTCACTCGAAATCAATGAAGCGAATGGGGGTCGTGTGTCGTTTGTATGAAGATGTATTGAATGACGGGATGAGAAGTTATTGCACGTGATGCACATCACGTGACTGCAACCTCCGACCGACCGCGAGCCAGCCAGCCAGCCAGCCAGCCAGCCCAGGTTTGGGGGGAACCACTTGGCATCTCACCACTTACGGCTCGCGGAGCGAGGTTGAGCTCGCCAGCGTTTTGTGTGGAGCAACGAGCGAAGCGAGTTGCGAGTTGCGAGTGAAACAATCCACTTGCTTGTTAATAGTCGTACTTACTCGCTTCGCCCGTTGAAGAATTAACAGATGAGTAAACAGATGAGTGAACATCAAACCAACGAACGAAGCGACTTGGTGAGTGAACCATCTCATCTGAACCAACTCGCTTCGCTCGTTGATTCGCCCGTTGATTCGCTCGTTGATTCGCTCGTTGATTCGCTTCTGTTTTTTCCGCGAGATTCGCGGAATCTCCGCCTTTTCTGCCTTCAGCACTCGCTACCACAGGCCGTCAAACGAAGGCCAGCAAAGCGAACGAAGCGAATCAACAAGCAAATCAACAAGCAAACCAACGAGCAAAGCTGTTTGGTTCAGATGAGGCGGTTCACTAATCAACTCGCTTCGCTCGTTGATTCGCCTCGCTCGTTGATTCGCTTCTGTTTTTTTCGCGAGATTCGCGGAATCTCCGCCTTTTCTGCCAAAGCGAAGCAACAACTTCTTCCGCAATGAGTGGATCAACTCGCCCAGCTCGCTGATGGACGCTTCTCCCTGGGTCTTTTATCTCTCGCTGCTCACCAGCTCCCCAATTCTCGCTGTTCTCACGGTATTCAGCGTGTAACACGATGATGCAGTACATTTTACTATATCACTATATTCATGATCGCTCGCTTTGCTCAACTCGCTTTGCTCATCAAGTCACTTCGCTCGTTGATTTACTCGCAACTCGCAACTCGCTTCGCTCGATGCTCATCAGCTCGCTCCACTCGTTGCTCATCAGCTCGCTCCACTCATCAACTCGCTTCGCTCGTTGATCGCTCACTCATAATAAAACCCCCCCGCCAACCCCACCAGCACCCCCTCGTCCACCACCACCTCGTCGCCGGCCACCTCGCCCCCGTCCGCCAGGTCCACCAGCTGGATCTCGCGGCGGATCTGCGCCAGCCACCGGGTCTGGTACTGCGTGTCCTCGGACAGCTCCGAGCCGCTGTTGGTCAGCATCTTCAGGCCGTCCAGCCACACGTACAGCAGGTCCTTGGTGTCCACGTAGAAGCTGAAGGTCTGGCCCGCCCGGGTGGAGATGTCGATGCGGTGCACGCTGAGCCGCGAGTTGATGTCGATCAGGCTGGACGAGCCGCCGTCCCTTGTCAGCGGCTGGTGGCCGATGCTGGCGATCTGGCTGAACTCGATCTTGGCGCCGTCGCGGTCGATGTTCGGGCTCCGGTGCAGCTTCTGCGCGTACGCCTTGTACATCAGCGCGTGGTTGCTGGTGGACAGAATCACAAAGTAGTGGCGCGGCGCCTTCGCGGCGTCCAGCGGACTGTCCGCGTACACCCACGAGCCGCGCGACAGCTTGATGAACCGCTGGTCCTTGACGAAGTTGAGCGTCTGGTCGCGGATCCGCGCGTCAAAGCCCCGGGTCGCCGCGGCCCACGCCGTCTTCTTGGCCGCCCGCAGCTGGCCCAGCTGGATCTTCTTGAGCTCGCCGTACTCCAGCGCCCGCACGCGGTCCAGCGCGTCCTCGAACGTGCCGCCCGCCAGCAGCTCGTCCACGTGCCGCAGCAGCGCCCCGAGCAGCTTCACCACCACCCCGTAGTCCTCGGCCGACGCCTTCGCCGACACCCACAGCTGCAGCGCCTTGGCCATGAATGCGTAGTACAGCTCGCCGTTGAGCGGCGCGCACGTGCGCCGGAAGCTCCGCAGCTCGTCGCAGTCGACCCCGCCAAGCAGCTCGCTCACGTGCACCGCAAACCGGCCCAGCGGGAAGTGCGAGTCCTCGTTCGCAAACAACCAGTAGCACTGACAATCATGATGAGACATCGAATGGTCGTATTCGATTCCATAATCCATCAGCATCTTGACTCCCTCTGCAGAAGTCT
>PPKO02000066.1:0-33355 GCA_003706155.2 Ogataea glucozyma
TTTTTTTTCCTTCGGTGTTTGGGCTTTTAAATTTCTTTATTTGGGAAATAAAGGGGTGGGGGGGGGGGTGATGAAAAAGTAAAGAAAAATGAATTTTTTTTTTGTTTTTAATAAATTCTTTGGGAAAAAAAAAAAAAAAAAAAAAAAAAATTGAGAAAAAAAAAAAATACAGCCACGTGACCCGCGTCACATGAAGTCTTTCAAATCAATCCCTCTTCTTCTAGACCCTTCTGGAAGAACCGTTTCACCTTGTCATCCACAGCTACCTGCACCGGCAGCTGGTCGTCGCGGTCTCTCGCGTTGATGTCCGCTCCAAGCTTTACCAGCAGCAGAGCCACATCGCCGTGACCTTCGCTCAAGGCGTGGTGCAGCGCAGTAAACCCGTCCGAATCGGCTGCATTGATTGGGGACTTGCCCCTTTTCACCAACATTTCGCACATAGAGTACGCACCGTTTGAGGCAGCGCGATGCAGCGGCAGCTGCGAACGTCTGTCCTTGATCCGCGCGCTCGCCTTGCACTGCTCGAGAAGAAACTCCACCACATCGGCATGGCCCTTGCTAACTGCATAGTGCAGTCCAGTCTGGCCGTTAGAGGTTTGCAAGTTGACATCCAACTGTGGCTCGTGATTCCATAGTGTCTTGACGATCTCGAGGTTACCGACAGAGCAAGCGATGTGGAACGGGGTCCAGCCGCTCTCGTCAATTTGGTCATCGATGTCGACCTCAACTTTGGGACCAGGGGACAGAAAAAGCTGTACAATAGCCAAATGTTGCATTGAACATGCCCAATGGAGCGCCGTTCTGGAGTCGAGATCCTGTTCGAAAACAAGATTATGGTTTTTGTCCAGCAATGAGCGGGCCAGGGAAAGGTTCCCGGTCTGCGCAGCTTCGTGAAGTTCGTATTTCTTTGGCTCGCTCATGAGGGAAAATGAGATGTGTATGTTGCTCAATTGATGGAGTTCTCTCCGCTCAAGTAGATCAGACAAGTTCAGTCTCGAGAATTTGATAGAAAAATATTGAGGAGGTTAGCCAGTTGGAGGCAATATCACACGCGTGACTTCCGGCACGTGCCTTGCAATTGTCGTGTTCCAACCAACTTGAGTTTTTTTTATGTCCTTGAAACATTGGATTCAACTAATTTACAAAGGGCAAAAAAGCAGTGCTTATTGGAGGCAACGAGTGAGCATAAGTTACCAAACCATTCAATTTACATCCAAAATGAACAATCAGGGCTGGGAGAAGTTTGCAAAAGACTTGCAGAAAAAGGCACAGGACATTGCTAAGCAGCAGGGAGGAGGTAGAAGACCTCCTAGATCTCCATTGGGGATCTTTGCTGGTGTTGGGGGTTTGCTGTTGTTGGGAGGAGGTGCCATCTTCTTGGAGAATGCTCTTTACAACGTGAACGGTGGTGAAAGGGCCATCGTTTATGACAGATTGAAGGGTATCCGTCCAGAGGTTGTGGGAGAGGGAACCCATATCAAGATTCCATTTTTGCAATTTCCAACCATTTATGAGATCAGAGCCAAGCCTAGAAGCATCAATTCATTGACTGGTACCAAGGACCTACAAATGGTGAATATCACATGTAGAGTTCTTTCGAGACCAGAGGTTTCTGCTTTGCCAACGATCCACAGAACTTTAGGTAAGGACTACGACGAAAGAGTGCTACCATCGATTGTCAATGAGGTTTTGAAGGCTGTTGTGGCACAGTTCAATGCTGCTCAACTGATCACTCAGAGAGAGAAAGTCTCTCGTCTGGTGAGGGAAAACCTCGTGAGACGTGCTGGAAACTTCAACATTTTGTTGGACGACGTCTCGCTTACAGCCATGACTTTCTCGCCGGAATTCTCGACCGCTGTGGAGGCCAAACAAATTGCTCAGCAGGACGCTCAGAAGGCGGCGTTTGTGGTGGACAAGGCTATTCAGGAAAAGCAGAGTTTGGTCGTTAAGGCTCAGGGTGAGGCCAAGTCCGCTCAGCTGATTGGTGAGGCAATCAAGAAATCCAAGGACTACGTTGAACTCAAGAGACTCGACACTGCCAGGGAGATCGCCACAATTTTGGCTAGATCGCCAAACCGTGTTGTTCTGGATAACGAGGCTCTGTTGCTCAACACCATCACCGACTCGAGAGTTACCAAGAGGTAAACATCCATAGGGTAGTACATATTGCAAATCTTGTCCATAGTGATTACGAAAATCAATCAGAAAACGTTTATTCGGATTTGGTAGTAAATAGTTTTGGTGGCAAAGAAGAGACTTTGGTCTTATTGGATCTCAATTTCCATGAAATTGGCGAAATATTGCCGTCTGTTGGCGAGGAGAGTCCCCCCAAGTTGCGCAGAAGAGATTGATGAAAACATGGCCGCGGAGGTTTCAAAAAGGCTTCTGGGGGTTGTTGTGGCATGAGGAAGTGATTGAGCGAGCGTTGCATGTTCTGGATCACTCAATGGCCAGAAAACCAGCAGTAGATCTACTAGTATATATACTGTTTGAATGTATACCCCCTAGATCATCCAGTGTACTTTTTTGGTAGTTTCTTGGGTTACCAAGAACACAGTCCAGTCACTCATGATGATCTCTTCAAACAGATCATGGGGGCTGACGTGAAATAGTGAAACACTCGGGAGCGAAAGTTAGTTGGAGACTTTACCAATTTGGAAAATCTGGGGTAATGCTTTAGGAAATTGGCATCAAGACATGTTTCAGCGGTCTCAGGGGCGATTCGAAATCGTTTGAAAAGTTTTGATTGATTTTCGGTGCCGTGTAGAAGATGAACATGAATGGGATGTAGAGTTGCTCAAAAGAGAATAGAGTTACGATGCCTTCTGCTGGCTGCTTTTGCTACTTCTCGAGCTCATCCTCAATTACCCGGCTTTGAGCTGCTTTTTTGCATCGCCACCAAAGCGAAGTACTTGCACGGTTGCCGCGCCACACGGAATTTTCGCTCTTGCACCGCCACGCGTTACGTGCCCTGCCGGTTCGGTCTTATTGGACCAACGAAATTTGAGCTTTTTGGAGAAAAAAAGAGTTGGTGTTGTTTAATGGATGGTAGACACAACTACTGATACAATAATCAGCATTCAATATAGCGATTAAGAATATCAGGATGTTTTCGCTTGTTAGATCGACCGTACGTGAGAACGCTGCGCCACAGTGGCATTGAACTTAGTACTAACAGCCGCCCCCAGAGAACCCTTGTTGCTAGAAACACCAGAGGCTTCTCTGCCTCTGTGACGAGAGCCAACCTGATCTCCGACCTCTATGTGAAGGAATTGAAGGCTTTCAAGCCAACCCCGGCTTCTGCTGCTGATGCCGAGGCTGCCACCAAGCCATGGAAGCTTCCACAAGCTGCCAAGGTGCCATCTCTCGAGGCTGAGGGTGCCGACGCTCTTGCTGAGTACGACACTGCCAAGGTGGAGGTCGTTGACGCTGCCGGATCTGGTTCCGCCGAGGAGTACAAGCCTGACGACTGGTTTGTCTTTGAGGAGGAAGAGGAGCCAGGTCACCACTGAACAGTATTCTTGTTACGAAATGGAATGAAAACACATTTGCAGATGACGATCCAATTTGAGTCCGTTCCTCTACATACATCCATCTAGAAAAAAAACAGTTACCACGAACTATCAATGAGTCTGAGAGAACCTCGAAAACTCGCAACTTCTATCATCAGGATAAGATGCTACCTGCAAGTCTCAAACGTGAGAAGCACCCTGCTGCTACGCTGATACAGCTGTGGTAGCTGGCACTTGTAGTTCCGACAACAACGGGCATCAATGTAGCTCCACTCTATGAATGAGTTAGACTGTAAGGTAGCCAGACGGATCACTCAAAGCTAGGGACTTCCGAGTGAAGATGCCTTTATGGGATTCCTATGCTGCTAGCTTCGTGTAACAGAGAAGGCAACAGAGCTTCCGTTCAGAGTTTTAAAGCTATTCCACCGCCTCCACACACGTCCACGTGACACCGTCCACCGTGACAAACTCGCCACCTGCGGTATCGCTGAATTGGAAAATAGGAAAAACGTTGCATTTCTGACCAAACTCAATCACCCTCACCCACTTCTCACCGTTATGCCAAGCTCTCAGTACCGAGATTGGATTGTCATAATCAGACTTATCCCAGTAGACTCCCTGGATCCAGTTGGCCACCTTGATAAGACGACCTTCGTTTTTGTCCATGTCGGTGGTGATATCGTACACGTAGCAGTCTGCCGTAGCTCCCGAGTCCTCTGTAGCCTGCACAAAGTTGCCAGGCTCACTTTTGAAAGGATCCAAGGTCTTCCACATCTCCACGTAGTCCTCTGCCGCGCCTGTCGCCGGATTCACCATGTTCCCGGTCTCTCTGCGAACACCAGGAGACACAGTCTCAAAATAGCCAACATCTGGAGCAATCTTGCTTCTGTCAGGAGCTCCTCTCGAGGTGTCTTTGCGGCTATGAAATCTGCACCAGTCGTGGATATACACCGAGTCAAAGAACTCGTGGCCGAACTGGATCACCGACCAGTCGTCCTTGAGCGGAACAGACTCGCCGGCAAACGTCCATTCAAATGGGAACTTGGCTTCTGAAGTTGTCTTTGGATTTTTGAGCACCCTGATGTCCACAAAACGTTCCTTTGGAGAACTCAGCACCATTGTGATGGTGTTTTCTGTGGGAGTAGGAGCAGTAGAGGTCCATTCAATTGAGGTCCGTGTAGAGATGTTTGGGGGAGACATGGCGTGAGTTGAAAATCGGCGCGTTGCTGAATGATAGTTGGCGTGTCTAGAGGAGATTGAGAAGACTGAAGTACTTACTCTCTCTAGAGAAGCTTCACATGAGTCAATCAGCTCATGGACGGATAAGGACGCTCGCGAAGTTTCCGGGCAGTGCAAGAGTGAAAAATGAAAATGCAATCAAACGAGCAGTGAGTGATCAGAGATGGGTGAATCAACGGAACTTTGGGAATCTGAAGGACCCATCAGCAATCCAACCTTCTGCTCAAGGTGATTGAATGATTCGTGAAATGCACATCACGTGGTCTTCTCTAGCTTGGGGAGTTGGAGTGAATCTCTACCAGAGTTGGCTTGGAATGCTTACGTCATCCATTATCTACGTGCACCAACCAAAGCCCTCATGTTGGCTCGCGACAAAAATTTTCAGAAAACTGGCTCTTCAAATTCTGTGATTTGAACTTGAAAACCAACACCGACAAGCTGACGACATTCACTCGACTGTTTCCGTTGTAAGGTCAATTTCTCGGAACAAACCCTTCACGCTGCGCGCCTCAGGCACTCGAACACTAGCCACTAGCCGCTCCGAACCAGACAGCGACACCGAAATATGGGAAAAGGGGCCTTGAAATTCGGAGGCAAGTCCGGCATTTTGCCCAAGCCAAGACAGATCTTCAAGCAACCTTACAAGCATGTGGTTTACCAAAACGAGAAAGATACCGGTTACGCTGACGGAATTTTGCATCCACGTGGTACTACCAGAGACCTGATCAGACCCGAAATTTTCACACCAGAAGAGAGACTGCAAAAGTCTGCCAAACAGCCAGCAAAGACCTACACAGCAGCAGAGTTGCAACAGCTTCCCCTGGAGCAGCAGTACAAGATCAAGAACGCAGAGCTGAGAAGACAGTTCCTCAAAGAGTCGTACGATGCAGAAGTGGCGAGACTGGAGAAGTTGGAGCAGCGCAAGAAGCAAAGAGAAGAGGAGATTCGTCTTGCCGAGCAGGAGGCCCAAGCACACAAAGAAACCAAAGCCGAGCTGTTCACAGTGCCGACTGTGGAAAGCTACTTGGAGGGTCCATTCATCAGGCCAAGAACCGAGGAGGAGCGCGAGCTTTTGAAGCAAAAAAGAGAGGCCAACAGAATGCAGACTGAGCTTGAAGCCAAGTCTGCCAGAGCCATCAAACTCTTGGAGCTTTACAACGCTGCTTCTGAGTTTGCCATCACTGAGGAGAAGTTGCAACTGATGGTGGACTCTGCCTTTTCTGACAAGAAGTTGAACGAGATGAAGGACATTTCGTCTGTGGACGTGGACCGTCTTGGTGGTGTTCCGACCTTGAACCAGTTCGACTCCTCTTTGAAGGATATCATTCTCGGAAACGTGAACAAAGGACCTTCGTTCGAGGTGGTGGAGGACACGTTGAGCGGATTCGAGGACCAGCTGCACGCGATGGCCGCAGAGGCCAAGGAGCAGAAGCGGTTACAGCTGAAGGAAGAGGCTGAGGAGAAGCAGAAGATATTGCAACAGGCCCAGAAGCAGTAGTGCTTCAGGCCGTTTCGTATCATGTACATAACTCTCAATCAATTAGCACCACTTTGTGCAATTATTAGTGTCGTCTAGCTAAAAGTACTATTTACAGTGCAAGATTCTTGGAATGGGCGCCTGCTTATTTGAGCAAAGTGTCAAAGGCCGGGATCAAAGTCTGTGCCAAGGCGAAGGAAAACACCAGCTTTGGACCGGTAGTAAGCAACTTTGGAGTCAAACCCTTGAAGAACGAGGACACACCCTCGTTCTTGGCCATGTTCTTGAGAATGGTGAATCCGGATTCGTTAGCCTCAAAGTTCTTGTTCTGGATTCTGGTCTTGATCACATCGAGTGGGGCAGAGACAATCAGAGAGGCAGAAGCACCGAAAATGGACGACACGAAGTTTTGGTTCCAAGTAGCAGAAGTGTAGTCATTGAGCTGGAAGATGTACTCCTTGGCAAAAGCAGAACCACCGAACAGAGCAAAAGAACCTGGGGCGTTTCTGGCAGCGGTCCATCCCCAACCCTTGTACAAACCAAAACCTTCATCGCTCAAAATCTTGAAGAAACCTCTGCCCTTGAAGGCCTCTGGGTTCGTCTGTCTCTTGATCTTGAGCACATCGAGTGGAAGCAACACAATCTCACCAATCCCGATCAACGAACCGGCAGTGGCAGACAAAAGAGCCTTACCAGTCTTGTTTCCAAACAGGTCCTCGTAGGTTTGTCTGAAGTTCTTGGTCAAAAACTCGTTAGCGAATGGCTGTCCTCCGTACTTGTACACTCTTTGCAAGATCTTGTAGCAAGCAGCGTATCCAAGACCAGGGAAAAGAGTGAAGAATCTGGAACCGAGAGGCTTGGTGGCATTCTCTCTGAAAATGACCTTGTTGAGCACCTCCAAGCTGTTCACCTTGGTTTGGTTACTCATCAGTCTCTTGGAGATGGTGTCGACTGGGTGGAAGACGGCGATCTCGCAGATACCTGCGGAGGCCGATCCGAGCACTCTGGCCGAGGCCGACTGTTTCTTGTCTGTGTTTCCGGCAGCTGGAGACATTTTTGGTTAACGAGAGATGTTGGTGAAGTGGGTGGTTGTGGTTGCAAATGTTTTTGGATCCAATTTTCTAAAGCTCTGAAAAATTGGAGGGTTGGAGAATTGAAAAATTTTGGAAAATTACATGACGGCTGCCAGTTTGAAGTCGTGTCAGCAGCGCTCCGAAGGTGAATTTCCTTTTTGGGAAGCATGCCGACAGAACTAACGAAAGGGAGCGAAGCGATTTGACTAAGACGAACAACTTTGCGCTTGTCCCTATCCTGGCATCTGACTATCGCGGGCAAAGAGCTGAAAAGGATTTGGACTGAAAGCTCGGAGTTCACATCTGAGAGTACCCACTTTCCTCAGTCTCACTCCAATCATCCACATCGGGTACAACAAACGCCGAGAGGTAGAGCAGCGAACGCGATCAGCTGGCTGCGAGCTGCATCAGCTGGCACCCCGCAACTGCCAACCTCATTTTTCCTTGCACAGAGCTAGTAAAGCGCATTTTCTGTGCATTGATTTCTCGGTTTCGTCGACGAATTCTCAGCTTACATAACCGTCGCGTGAGCTCTATGTATACCACAAGCAGGCTGGCCAGTCATTCGAGCAAAGGACAGTGTATTCTGGGGAACTGGGTGATCTCTGGCATATCTAGTTACACTGAGAACGGTTCCTTTGTAGTCACAGGGTACATTCATGCTTCTGATTTCTAGCATCCTCCCCACTTGAAGCTCATCCGTGCTTACAGGATTACTTACGTACGTCGCGTCACTATTTTTTCACCTTCCATCTTGGTAAATTTAATGTTTTTTTTTTTTTTTTGCACATCCAAACGCCAAAATCGTGCCTGATCTTAAGGGTCCTCGAAACTAGTCCTTGATCTCCCCATTCTCATCACAAAAATTACACGAGATACACACGTTTTCTCCCACCATCAAGTGCCTTTCGACGTACGAAGATGGGCTTCGGAGATTTCTCAGAAGTGTGCGCGAGGGCTCCGTTGCCGTTGTGCACGCTGGTGAATCCACTGCACAAAGACCTAGACACGGTCCTTTTCACGGGAATTCTCCCGAAATGCTACGCCAGAACCGTGGATCTTTCCAATACTCTCATTTTCGAGATTGGTGCTGCGTTCATGCACATCGCCGCCCTCATAATATTGCTCGTGATTGTCTATAACGTGAGACTCAGATACACTGCAGTCGGACGCAAAGAGATGCTTTTCTTCTTCTGGAGTTTCATAGCATTCACAGTGACCAGTCTTATTGTGGATACCGGTGTATCGCCAACTGGTTCCCGCACATATGGGTATTTTGTCAGCTTACAACTGGCCATGACCGGAGTGTGCTGCTGGTCGCTATTTTTTGCTGGTCTTTCCGGCCTCAATCTTTGGGATGATGGATCCCATAAGGTTATGATGACGATGTACGCTACTTCCTTCATTGTTTTCATTATCAACTATTTGGTTTCGCTCCTGACGTTCAAATCGTGGGGCACGGGGCTGAATCCGTCAGAAACGACGGCCATGTTTGTGCTCTACTTCGTGGTGAACGGACTTCTACTACTCATGTACCTGCTTTGCCAGCTATTCATCTGTCTTTTCACCCTGGTGCTGAATTGGTGGGCCCTTGGAGCGCTTTCGTTTGCCACTTTCTTCTTTGTGGCCGCCGAGCTGCTCATTTACGCATTCAGTGAACCGATCTGCGAGTCTCTCAAGCACTACGTGGACGGGCTCATTTTCAGCACACTGAGTAACTTGTTCTGCATCATGATGGTGTACAAGTATTGGGACATCATCACGTTTGACGATGACGAGTACATCAGATACACCGAGACCGTGCAAGGAGTTGGGTACAAAGAGGACGCCCAGGCGCTGTTGAGTTGAACAACAACCAGCACATGTTGGTATCTGCAAGTTCCCGGACATAAATAGCATAGACGTTTCTGCATTAAACAAAGAGTTTGCGAGAAATCAAAGACTCAGGTCTCTAAGTTACTGAGAGAGATAAAAGTGATGAACCGAAGGTGAGAACATCACAAAAAATGAATTCATAATGGAAGTTTCCAATGGCCTTGTAGCCATTGAAAATCAACTCCGAGTACATACTTTCCAAACTAATAACAGTACAATGATATTTTTTCATTTTGGCGAGAGGTCGACATGACACAGACCCCACTCGCTTGAATGACAGAGTTCTACAAGCGGTCGCTGGCTGACTCGCTTTGCTCGTGTTCAGATGGATTCAAACTCCTCTACTTTGTCTAGCAAACCTCCGTCCTTTCTTTCCTGTCCCCTTCTGAAGACCTCCTTGCCGAAGATCTTGAGAATCAGCTTATCTGCCAGTTTGTACAACCAGCTGGCTACCACCATTATTCCTCCCAGAATCGTGATCAGACGCAGCAGAAACTGCCAGAACGACAGTCTGGCCTCCTCGATCACCATCTTGATAGGGTCAAAGTCGTATCTGAAGAAAATCCCAGGGATCTTGCGGTTGGCAGACGTGTACATCGATAAGGAGTATTGGTTGGTATCGATCTCAAGACCCAACTTTCTATAGAGAGTCGGAACCACGGTCATCTCGTATTGGTAGGATTGAATGTGTTCATTGGTCACTTTCAAAGTCATGTCCAGCGGGTTGTCCAGATACGGGAAGAACTCTCCGTATGAAAACTCGGTGATAGCGTGACTGAAGTTGAGTGCTTCTAGGGGAGTTCTTGTTCTTTCATGGTAAGGATAACCCTTGGCAGTGATGTGGAAGTCACCTTTGACACGGTTGACGGGCAAGGCCCCATAAATTCGGCACGCCGGCGCACCTTCGTCGACATGGGCTCCTTTGTGCATAAATTCAGCCTGAACAGACCGGCCTAGCACTTCCTCAAGCTCGGGGGTCACGATGTCTTTCTGTCTTCTAGTATAGAGCCATTCGGGAACGTTGAAGAACGTTCCTTGGTAATTGAGCAGCTCGGCCGCCATGAAACGGTCGTCTGTGATGTCCCTGACGTTGGTGTGTATGTAGTTGCATGGCATCGCGACAACGATGTCCATATTGATGATGAGGTCTTTTCTGATCTGCTCATCCACCGTGAACTGATGGTCAATGTAGCCATCGATGTAGCCTCCAATTTCGACCCAAACAAGGAAGATCAAAAACAGATACGTCAGAATGGACGAATAAGATCCCCTGGTGGACCGAACCTGCTGCGAAGGTGGGATTTTGGCTGTAACAAAGCATAGCTACGTGTTAGTAGGGAGAAGTTGAAGGATGGGGAGCCAATAGTGGAGCAAAGGAAAGATATGCCAACACTTACGGAACGCATCAAACGTTTTCAACAAACGCGTTGAGCTCTCCATTTTGCGGGTTTGGAGAAGCGATGTAGGCTAATTAGTTAGATTGTCGTACGTGCAGCTTTGAAGAGCTATGGAGCGGGTCTGAAAAATGTAGTTGAGAAATCAGTAAAATTTGACCAGCTAAGAAAATCGCGAAGGCTTGCGATCGACGTAAAGCTTCAATCGACGCGTCGACTGTGAATATTTCCCTGCTCTTCGTCTTTTTTTTTCCTCTTCAAGTTCCTTAATAGGCAAAAACTTGCAAAGATAAAGAACCTCTTTGTTCTATCTTCAACACAACTCCCCAGGTTCGGACTGCCATCAAACCAACTAGACTCTTTGATCTACCTTTTTGTGCTTCAATGAGCCTGCTTTAGCCCGGGCCCACGAAGTACGCTTGTTTTCAGCACACATGGACCATTCACACTCTCAAAATGCAGCGGTCGAGGAGCTCGAGAGTTTGCAAGCGATCTACCCCGAGGCTAGCATTGCAGTCGCAGAAAGGGCTGGGGAAGTGGAGATTCCGGTGGCACTGGATACGCCTGTTGTATTAGAGCTTGCTGAAAACGGTTTGATCAAAGAAACGACTGAAATTGCGTATCTGCCTTCATTGGTGTTCTCATTCAAGCTACCATCGGGGTACCCTGAGACAGAGCCACCAGTTGTCGAGCTGCAGAGCGATCATGACTGGCTAGATCGTGATAAAGTTGAGTTATTGAGAACAACTTTGGCCAAGATCTGGGACGAATTTCATGATATGGTGCTGTTCAGCATGATCGACCATGTAACAGATGAGGCACGATCCGGGTTCGGAGTCTCTGAGAAGCTCCGACTGGAGAGCAAGGAACGATTTCTGGCGTTTGTTCGTGCAGATTTGGCCCAAAAAAAGAAGAATTTTGACTTACAGACGTTCGAGTGTCAGATCTGCCAGAGCGACAAAAAGGGAGAATCAACGAGACGATTCGAACGATGTGGCCACGTTTTCTGTCTCGAGTGTCTCTGCGAGTACTTCACCAGCAACATCGAGCGAGGCGAGGTCGAGAATGTCCACTGCCCTTCGTACGAGTGCACCAAACTTCATGTGAAGACAAACGAAAGGCTGGCAAAGGGAATGGTCAACGAAGATTTGCTAGTTTTCGAGAAGCAATACTTTGAAATGCCAGTGGAACCTGATTTTCTACGAGAAATTGTTTCCAAAGAGCTCACGGACCGTTTCGTCAAGCTTTTCATGGCCCAGAAGTTCGAGACTTACGAGAGACTGTTTCCTTTTAGGGTGGCACAGTGTCCTAACAAAGCCTGCACACAGCACTTTATCAGACACGACGAGAACGAGCTCTTGACAGTCTGCCCGTACTGTAAGTTTGCGTTTTGTTTCGGGTGTCTACATTCTTGGCATGGCAACTTGAATAGTTGTCGCAACTATCTGGGGAAGAAAATTCCTCAGGACGATATTGATTTGTGGATGCAGAATGAAGACGATCCGCAGATTCGCAACAACTTGGCATTCAGGTACGGTCGCAAGGCCATCACGCTGGCCGTGGATGAATACGTTTCGGACCAGTTGTTTGAAGACTTGATCCGGTCGGGAGAGGCCGCGATTGTGCGGTGTCCCTGCTGTTCGTTGCTGATCCAACGGTCAGATGGTTGTAATAAGATGACGTGCACAAGATGTCGCGCGTATTTCTGCAACCTGTGTGGGGACGTCCTGCCGAAGGTGGACCCGTATCTGCATTATAATGACCCGCAGACGCAGTGTTTCAGGAGGTTGTTCGAGGGGCTGGTCACTGAATGAAGCACGTCTTGAGAACGTGGGTTTTTGGTGTGAGCTAGCCCCTATAACGGAAACGGTCACAATCTCATTGTTTCGGTGGTTGTTGTCTTCATAAGTATACAATAATTTCAATCGGACAAACATCAGCATCAAAACCAGCTATATAGTAGTAACAATGGATTCATCGCTCATTACTTTGCACTGTTCATCACCCAATCAATGGAAGACCATTCATCAATTCAGCTGAAGCCCGAAAATCATCAGGCGATAATTCTGGCTCCCTGATCAACGGGGAGCACTCAACACTCGATGAGTTTTCTTTTGTTGCTACCACTTGCAAACCACTAATTCGTGGATCATCAATCCGTCAATGGATTCACCAATCAACTGCAGAGGACTTCATTGATACCACCTCAACTGCCATGCTACAACACAGACAATCCCTCCAAAAACCAATCAAAAACTCAGTCCTCACTCAGGCTACTAGACAACATTCTCGATTTGTACAACCCCGCGTGTTGTACCCATATATTTCCCAATGCAAGCCTAACTAAACAGATATCAACATCACAAATCCATACCAAAAGACACTTTTTGCCAAAATAGGGCTTTTTTTTGAGATGGTGAGCCACCATCTCAACCCGCTTTGCTCATTTTCCCTTCCATCTCACCGGCTTACTGTCTCTCACAACCATCCTCAGTAACCTCCGCCTTCTGAACTCTCTGTTCACATCGTAAGCCCACGTGCCCTCGATAGCCACCTCACTCATCACCCCGTTTTCCGTCACCCAGGCAGCAACATCCTCATCGACAACCCAATCCGAATCGGCCGCAAACTTCCAGCTCGTGCCAGGAGGCTGGATCGTCATAATGTTGGTGGTGCCTTGAGGCCTCTTGCGTTGCAATCGCTCGGAGTCGCTCTCGTTGAATATCATCGGAGAAAAAAGATACGGCTCATAAATCTGCTGGTGGATCATGTTCTGCTTCTCAATCTGGTATATTTGAGCTGTGCGCGTTTGACGCGGATCGTCAACAATGATATCTCCAAGAGACTGTAACCTTTCTTTCCACTTCTGGGCGGCAGCAGACTTCTCTGAGGAGATTGCACTTCCCGATTGAGGCGTCAAGCTGCTGTACTTTTGGCTGAATTGGTCGAATAGAGCCGATTTTTGTGGATGCCGCAACAAAATCAGCACCCAAACAGTTATGATGATGATGGGCCGCCAAGGAATGTACGGACCGAGAACAATGGCAACCATAATCATAAAGAGCAACTGGAAGAAAATGGCCGTAGACTTTTTCTCATCTTTGAAGCTGCAATTCTCGTAGGTCGACTTTTCCACGGTGTCCAGGAACTTGATCAGCGCCGAAGTCAAATTTTGCATGTCCCGCATGTTGATCAGCAACTTGATCTTACTTGCAATTCCTGAAGATTTCTTCTCTCTCGGATCCGGTTCTTCTTCTTTTCTAGCAGACTCTTCCTCCAAAAAGGCCTTGAACAACAGATTGCTCTTGCTGTCGGCAGTCATCACATCGTATATCACGCTGGTGGTGGCACTTTCTTCTTCTGAGTCGAAAGACGAGCTTCTTGAGCTGATGGTCGATAACTCAGCGTCATGCTTGATCATTCTCTCCAAAAACTGACTCCGTTTGGCTTCCAGTTCCCGCCGGTTTTGCTCCCACTCATTCGTGGCGTTCAAGAATCCGAAAATGGACGAGTCTCCCCGATCTCTAGTGGGAATGATCTCTGGGAAGTCTATCGGATGCCGATACAAGTAGTTTGGAATCATCACACCTGTGATCACATAAACAAACGGGTACACCAAAAACAAATACGGCAGCAGACATCCCCAGGTGTATAGTATCAGAGTGGTGAGTGTCAGTCCTGGCTGATCCCACGATAAAATATGGATCACAAAATACTGCAATGTGAAGATAACGTCCATTTTGGAACTCAGTGTCTTGAAGTTCCTTGTCACCCGAGCAATTGATAAACCTGGCTGATCCGCACGATGCTTGTCTCCAAACTTCATTTTCAAATTCTCCAACGTCTCGTCTGCTCCTGTCGACATCGTGTCCAAAAGCTTGTTGGTGAGCTTATCCATGAAATGTACTTTATCTGGTCTGTCTTCTTCGGAGAGACTGCCGTCCAATCCTGCCAAGTCCGACCGTGAGAGCTTCTCCACACCCACGGAAGAAATAGTGGACACCACGGCAGCCAAAGCGGCTCTTTTGCGGCCCTCGACGCCCCCATTGCTGGCTCTTCTAGGGCCTCTTTTGCCCATCAAATAGTCGTTTGACATGTCGTGGATCTCGTTCATTGTGTTCATTGCCAGCTTCCGCGTCCGGGACATCGTCCGATCGCCTGACTGCGACGACGCAGATGATGAGCGTGACGAAGACATTGAATGGCGTAGAGAGTTGACGTTGAAAGGACAGGGTGGTGGTATGGAAAAGTTGATTGTTTTCACCTCCCACATTCCTGGGGAAAGTGTGAAAAAGATAAAGAAAAAAAACTGACAATTGCTTTGTGGTGTAAGGGTGTTCTGAGGAACGAACAGAATGTAGTCAGCAATTCATACTGACTAAACTGGTTCCATGAGGGAACACGAGCGGCCTGCAAAGCAAAGTCAGCTGGTGGGGGTCAATCGAATCTTGATGGAGCACAAACCAGATTTCGTGATTGATGAGGGACCACATCAATTCGGCTTGGATGACTTTTCAATGGCTGTCTTTGAGTCATTATAGATCAAAGGAAGCTGGAGCTGAACGGTCTATGAGCGACCAAATCTCAAGCAAAATAAGTTCACGACAAGAGACTCTGGTCACTGACATAATCAACAATCTTCCATCACCTCGAGCACCCAAGATTTCGACCAGAAGTTTTATAGAGTGAGTAAAACGTTCCGTTTGGGTTCTAGAGTGGTCCGATTCTATCAGGCTGACTGTACTTTCGCAGTGTCTAGGTTCGCTCGTCTTTTGCTTCTCACTTGCTCCTCATCTGTAAAATTTGCTTTTCAACAAGTCCTCGCATGATAATCTCCTTTTTTTATTCCAAACAAAACACCCATTCAACATTTCCACAAAATCGTTCAATTCCTCCACCTCACTCACGTTAGAGGCGTTTACGTGACCTGCTCTCGCAAGATGTTGCCGCAAGTTGCGTGTGGACGGCTTGAACTTGCACGGGCTGTTTCTAGAGAGTAGGGCCGGAACGTCTAGCGACCCGTCATCGTGGAATCCCCGCCACAGTAAAGTCGAGAAGTTGATCACTGCTGACGAACGGAGCCTCGAATCTGGCCGGATCGGTCCTTTGCGAACAAGTTCGTCCCTCAGCTCGATGATGTACCTTCTAGAAGGCGTGCCGAAGAATGACAGAAAACTGTTCAATAGTTCGTACTCGTCATTGACTTGGAACAGTGGAACGCCGGTAAATAGCTCAGCCATGACAGCACCGTACGACCAAACGTCAATTTTGGTATCGTACCGCGATGCCAAACAGACTTCTGGAGCTCTATAGAACCTCGATTGCAAGTACGAGAACGCCAGCTCCCCATCCAAACAAGAGGATCCGAAGTCGATGATTTTGGCATGGAAACGAGACTCTCGAGTCGAATATGCCAGCATCACATTTTCGGGCTTCAGATCGCAATGTATTATCCCCTGGGAATGTATGAAGTCCATTCCTCGTAGAATGTCTCTTCCCAGCTGTCTCAGGAGCGGGAATCCCACGCCTTTGAATTCCGTGATCTCAATCATCTGGTACAAGTTGATGAGAAGACGCTCCGTTACAATGCAAATGTGGGACCTGAAATGGAAATGCTCCAAGTACTTGACGATGTAATTGTGTCCTTCCGAATTTTTGTTCAAATTCCTCAGACACTTGACCTCATTCACCGCCTGAAAAGACCACTCCATTTCGTTCTTAACGATCTTCACGGCAACCTGATCTAGCGATTTGTGGTCTCGCACGGAGATCACAGAACCGAAAGATCCCTGGCCCAGTACTTTCAGGATCTCGTAGCGATAGTTGATGTGGTCACCGATCACGCAACGATAGTTTTTGGACTCGTCATCGAACCCAAAGTTGCCATTGAAGTTGCGAGCGTCGGTTTTCACTTTGGAGTCTCGATCGTTTCCGGTGAAATACACCTCCTTTTTGCGCATAATCTCGCCTCTTTCCTGGACAGTGAGTCTGGCGTACATTTCGGGCTTTTTTGTGGCAAGGTCCGTCGGAGCAATAGGCGATTGTGCGGATTTGTTTGCTGGGTTTTCAAGAGTTTGGCAGTAATCGGAAAACAAAGATGACGTGTTTTTATTGGCAACAACGAGCTGGTAGAGATCCCTTTGAGTGCATGTCTTCTTCTGAAGGGAAATGGATGGTTTCTGGACGTTTTGACGCTGCTTTCTGACCTTCAGTACCGTATCCAGTCGCACATCATTACTGCTGGGAGAAAGTGTGATGGAAGAAGTGTTCATGAGCGAGCGACGATGTTGTTTCCTCTCCAACAGCGACTTCTGTTGCAACTTTGGAGCTTCTGGCTGCTCGTTCTCCTTCTCGTTGAGCCTGGACCGGCCAATCGAGGCCGCCGTGGGCTGCAAGTACGACGGGAGAGCCGACTTGAATGAGTACATGGATCTCGAAGAGGGCAGTTTCTTTGTGGCCACAGCTCCATTGGCGTTTTTTCTGGGTACGTGAACGGAGTTCTCTAGTGCTGTTGACTCGCTGTGGTATCTTTTGGACGATTGTTTTGCTAGAACGGGGAGCTTGGACAGTCTCGGAGTTGGTAGGGGTGAGGCAGGGTAATCGGACACTTTGAGAGATTTGGTAGAAGGTGACTTCTTGGGGATTTTCGAGACGAATTGGGTTCCTGGCTTGAGCGTAAGTGAAGAGAGACGGTTATTGTTGATGGGGGTGGATGGAATGACCTTGTTCTGAGGGTCGGGGTGCTGGCGTTGTTCATCGTTTCGATCTCGTTCTCTTTTGACTCTGATGGGCGACGTTTGGATGTTGAACGAGTTGATCTGGTCTGTCAGCGCCAGCAGGGCATCTGAAGATGGCATGTGTATAGTTCGAGTGTGGGTGGGCTGTGTGTTTGTTTGCAGAGGAGATGGGAAAAGATAACTACTTTTAAAGAACGCGATCAATTAAATCAAAATAGAGAATCAACAAGGTCAAAAAAAAAAGTCTGAAAAATCATCAAAATAAAAATCATTCTTTCTCGAAATTGTATCTGATTATTTCACCGCTGAGCAAGCTGAGATCAACCAAACTACATAAACCTCTCTGATTGTCTGCCATGCCACCGACAGATCTCACCAATCCAGACATTTATACCACCCAATTCCTGCTGCTTGTCTGCCAAACGGTGTTTGCTGCTCTGCAGTCAGGCTCAACGCGAGAGTACGATCCGCAGCAGATGCTGATAAAGCTTCGAAAACATCCGATGTTGGAGAATATGAACAACTGGAAAGCAGACGGACGGCAACTCTTGGAGTTGGTCGCCAATGTGATGGCTCGCGAGGGGATTTTGCCTGAAGAAGGGGCGAGAGAGGCAGAAGAGAGTGTTCCCGATGTTAAATACTATGCTTCTCATGAGAGCATGGTCGTGGCTGCATGTGAGGTTCTGTACTCGAGAAGGATTGAGGAGATTGAGAAATCCATCGGAAGGAATCAAGAGGTTTTCGATGGACTGAAAGAGAAGCTAAGAACGAGCGATCAGTGACAGTTGGAGCAAATATGACGAGTAGAAGGAGGAGGGAAAACGTGAGGAGTTTTGTTAAAAAACAATTGAAAGCGATTGGAGAAACAATCGAAAGTGATTGAAATGCACTGAATGAGTGTCATGGGAGCAGTCCGGTAGCTTCTTAGATGCTTATTCGTTGGAATACCCGACATGACTCTAGGGTGATCGGAACTATATTCAACAGGCTTGAGGCCGAGACAAAGGTCCAAATGTTCTCCTAGTTGCCAGAATGATCGTGGATGTCTTCTTCGATTATGGTTCTCATTATTGATGACATTCCAGACCACTGTTAAGTCATTTGTGGCTACGAGTGAGTTCGACATCTTTCACGAGCACGGAATATCGCCATACGGAATCATCACAGCTGGCTAATCTAGTGCTTTTTTAATGTCTGCTCACCGGTTTTAGTCTTACTTTGTGACACTGGTGGTCACGGTCTATCGATGGTCAGGAGGGTTCCACAATAGTGACTATGAGCAAGTCGCTAATCTACTTTTTTTTTCTCACTGATGAGCAGATGAAGTTCGATCTGTTCTTTCCTCGTCAGAGTGAAATGTTAACCCGGTTTTCCATTGATCTTTCTGCCTTTTTTGAGTGTTCTGTGACCGACCAATTCCTATGGAGGCATGGGAATTGAAGGACTAGCGAGTAGCTCCCGATAATTTTTGTGAGTCTCCCTCTGAATCACCTGTGAAAACCAATTGCCGTGAGCTTCCACCTGACAAGTTAGCCTTCTGCCGTGTGAGGTGGTCGGGAGTGTCGTTAGTTTCCTTAATACACCTATATAATCAGTTTGCACAGCCGTAATGTCCTGGACATGGCAGTAAGTTACATCCTTACCTAACGAGAGACTCAGTCACTTTTTTTCGACGCGCCGATTTGTTGAAAGTCTGCACGACTTTTGAGTCCTGCGCGACCCTTAATATTTCAACTTTGACCTGAGCTTCACATACCATTGAGAGTCTTTAGAGCCTTACCGTAACGTCTTGATGGCTGAAGAAAGACCACGCAGACACCAGAGGAATCGAATCAGTGCACGCCGCGGCTGAAATGAGCAAAAATGCCGCGTACAACGACACGGGGCCGCCCGGACCGCCTGTACTGGCTTCTGCAGATGGACATGACTCGAGAACTGCAGACCAGTATGTGGACGAGCTGGTTGGGTTTCTGGCCCAAAACAGGAATTTCGACAACTTTCTGGACGAAGTGTCCAAATTGGAAAAGTTTGAGGAGTTTTCAGGACCTACTGGGTCCATAGGTTCTACGACACAGGCAGATACTGCAGATGAAGGGTCTGGCAACGGAGCTTCTTGTGAGTTCACATTGGAGTATGACGAGAACGGAGAACTTCTCAACACTGGCCGGGACGACGCTCTAAAACAGAGAATCAACAGTCGGATCATCAAAGCTCTGGAGTCGTTCCCGCTTGACGACGTTCTCGAGGAGGATATTGCCAACATTATAGCAGGCTCATTCCAGGAACCTCAGCTATCGCAGTTGGCTCAGTTGGCTGGTGAAGTGACAAAGGAACTGCAAACTTATGAGCCTGCACCCAAAAGTGCTAGGCCGAAGAAGAAGAAAAAGGCAAAGTCGGCCCAAATCTCCCGAGCTCAGCCTAAAGGCGACCCTACTTCTTCCTGGACTTGCGAGTTTTGCGAGTACGAACAGGTCTACGGAGAAAAACCCATCCAGCTGATAAGATGGTTCAACTCTAGGTTGGAAGCGCAAGAAAACTCGGGGAGTATGAGTCAACGACGCAGGGTTCGCAGAAGTAAGACAGGAAGATCTGTTGCTTCTCGACCGGAGGAGCAGCAGGAGCAGGAGGAGCAGGAGGAACAGGAAGAGCAGGAAGAGCATGACGCGCAGGAAGAGCAAGAACAGCGGGACAGACATCAGAATACACAATCGGAACTGGGAACACCCAGCGGAGTGAAGTGCGACTCTCCCAGCCGATCGAAGCAGCCGCATAAACCGGGTGCAGGCTCCACTCTTGAAGGCCGAACCACCCCGCTGGTGGTGTGAGTTTACATTGGTTAGAGTAATGAAAAGAACGAGCGAAATTTTGAGCATATTTCAGTGAACACAAGGCGTTGAACTCGTAGTGAGATTAGGTATTGGCCACTAGTTCGCTGACTCAATGGGTGCTGAGTACTGGCTGGTCTGTAGAATTCAGCTGACATTCCCCGAGTACCTTGCATCTCAGAAGGCTTTAAGACTAGCCGAACAATCGAACGATTAGCTGTTCTGTCTACAGTCTTCCTCTCTTCTTGCTAAATCAGTAGATTATCATGTTTTTCGTTCATCTCAATGGAGAGTTTGGTTCCGAGTCACCAACCTAATACCTGGTCACGAACACTCAAACAGTTACTCATTTACCTACTTCCGATGTCCTGTAGCCAGTAACAATGGTCTTCTGACAGCTGACTCTCATACAGACAAACTCTTGATCTTAATATATACATGATTGTGCACTTCTGAAGTGCTCCGTAAGACAGAGTACTCATGAGCCGTTAAGACGATTTGGTACCTCTCGTTTATCGCCGCGATCGCCGCGATCCAAGTAACTTGCCGACCCTTGTGAGCTTCTCTCAAACAACTCGCTTTGCGCATCGTTCACTTTCTGACCCCAGAGATCGGAACCACCTCGGCATTCTCCGCCTCCGCTTGCCTCAACATCCTCTCCTTTTTGATATCGAACGGCCGTTTCTCCTTGAAGTACTTCACCCATGAGGCGATACAGTCTTTTTGGAACTTCTGGTCCTCCTTTGAACAGGCGTTTTTGATCTTATCCTGAGATGCCTTATCAAATGGGTTCTCCACCTCGATCTTGTCTAGACACTTGAAAAAATCGTCCCGTGCGTCCCAGCATTGCTGACGCTTGGACCTGTTTGGCGGCTCTTGCACAGTGGCAGTCGTTGTGAAAAATCCCATCTCTGAAAGCTGCTTATTTGGTTCGGTGGTGTTTTCTTTGCTTACTACGAAGAGTCTTTGCTCGATCTTTTTTCCTTGCTTGCAATTTTTATTTTTCATGGGGTGAAAAATAGCGTAAAGTGCACCCCTGAAAAATTTGGAAAACGTTCTCGTTCATGGCCTACTCGATAAGGATTCTCTACTCTCCCGTCCCTCAGGCTTCTTTGTTAATTACTCAACCTCCAGCTTTTGCACTGATGTACTTAAGAAATGTTCTCCATTAATAATGTGGTATGTATCGATTAATTTGCCAGACCATCTCCGTAACCCGAGAAATCGAAAGCGTAGAAGATGACATTACGACCAACGCTCAGACGGAAACGTTCGCTAGCCACGAGCTGTATAGGTTACTCTTGTATTCGGAGAGGCTTTCGAAGCGGAGCAAGGGAATGGTGGCAGTGGAGGTGGTACTGAAATTGACAGATCGTGGTTGGTTTTCTCACTTTCGCTTGCCTCGGCTCACAGATTGGCTTGCTTCGCTAATCAGTCTTTCTTCAGCGTTCTCTGCTTCTCAGCATTCTTGATCACTTTCTCATCCACAAACAGCCCCTTCTTCCTGCGGACATCATTCATATACCTCCTGGCAACGTTCTCCCTTTCAGCAAACTCGCCCAGCTCCTCCAGCTCCTCCTCGGTAGTTGGAATCCAGAACGGATCCTCGTCGATCGCCTGGAAGCCAATGAAAACCAATTGCGGCGAGGCAGCTCCGGAGGTCTTCTTCCTGATATCCTCGCTGAATCCAAATGCCTCAATCACGGGAATCTTGGCCGAAACAGTGAAAAACGGCGTTCCTTCCTTCATTTCCTCGCTCACAATCGTACCCTTGCGTCTCTGAACGACAGCATACACTTTTCCCAGAACCTCGGCCGACGCCTGAACGTCACACGAGTACATTGCCAGCATCATACGAGGCGACCAGTCGAGGAATCCACGATGAATGGCGTCTTTGGTGGCACTAATCAGCCTTCCAGATAAGTCCACCACTCCGTTGCTGTCCTCTTCAACAACTTCAATCGACCTCAAAAACACAGCAACTCCTTGTGTCGGCTCTGCAGCTAAAGGACCTTCGAAACAGGCCAGCTGGAAGCCGTTCAAAATGCTGTCTTGATATTCGAAACTGCCTCTGTCGGCTTTCGAGCCATTTTTCTGCTCGAACACACGTCTGATATCGTGGCTCCCAGAGTCAAAAAGAACGTTGGCTCCCGTTCTTTTGGGTGCAAAAGCAGCCACCCTCTCAACAAGCCCTGTCCAGTCGATATTCTCGCGACCCTTGTCGTCATTGCCGCTCTGCAGTTCCGCCTCCAAAGCCTTCTGCAGCTCGGAAAGCGTCAATTTGGACCCAGAAACGGCCCTTTCATCGTCCAAATCCTCGTCAAAATCGCTCTGCTTTGTCTGTTGCTTCAAAACATCCACAATCGACGCCTCGTTCTCCACTAAGAACCTTGTCACGGCCTCGGGAAGCGGCCTGGTCTCATAAGTTATACAATACTGTGCCAAAGTCACCGAAACAACGCCTCTTCCGGCACTGTTTTTAGCCGGATTCAGCTCACCATGACTCACGATCGTCTCTCTGAACGGAATCACAGGCTGAGAGGACGAGATCTCGATTCCGGCAAACCGTTCTCTCAAGTCCTTGAGACACCGCTCCAAATGAAGCTCTCCAGCAGTGGCTAAAATGTGTTCTCCCGTATCCTGAACGAATGTCTGGACACACGGATCGGCCTGATTCAACAGCTCCAATCCATGTGTCAATCGGTCCATCTGGGTCGGGTTCACAGGCTCTAAGGCAACACGCAGAATCGGCGGAGCATTCAAGTTGATACCTGCCAGGTTCACTCCGGTCACTCCCGGAGCAACCAGAGTACCACTTTTCAGCACTTTTCCTTCCAGACCGCCAATTCCAACAATATTACCGGCAGGAGCCTTGCGCAAGGGAACCAACTCTCGGCCCATCAGAAGATATAGGCTTGTAACAGTAATGGTGGAGGTGTGCTTTTCAGGAAAAGAAGGGTCGAATTTCGGGCCCAAAACCGTCAACTCTTGGCCAATCTCAATTGTTCCCGAGTAAATTCTGGAAAAACCAATCAGGACCTCTTTTTTCAGCTCCACTTCCTCGACCTCCTCCTCCTCCTCATACATCCATTCCTCCCCTGTAGCACCCCCGGAGCTCGTGACAACAGCAAACTCATCCTCCTGGCCCTCCTTCTCCTCACTCTGCTTTTCCAGCTTCTTGGCAGCCTCTGCAGCCCTCGCAGCAGCCAATCTTGCCTGTCTGCCCCGCTCAAAAAGCTCCTCTTCTCCCAAGGCAGCGCGCTGGTTTTGCGGCAGTTCGTCTTCAGGAATCGACAGAATCTTTGAGACATAACAACTGACAGCTCCATCTCGGTTGCAAGACTCCATGTCGGACTTCAGGGTGGCATCCAGCAACTGGGATCCTGGCGCAGGCTCCACGATGTGCGGAATCCGCTCTTTTTGCGACTCCAGGGGCGATGGAAGCTTGTCCACAACCGTCAGCAAGATGGCGTTTGAAACTGGAAGCCACTGGCTAAAAATGGTGTTTAGCAGCTGTCTTGTGTCTTTGGAGCGTAGATCTCTGGGGAGAACTTTGATCCCAAGAGACTTGACAATCTTCTCGAGCTTTTCGTTGTCCCTGTTGATCAAACAGGCATCGTAAATATGCCAAATGTTATCCAAGACGAAACTGACAAAAAGCGGCTTCAGACTGCGGCCTTTTAGCATCTTCGACGAGATGACCTTCTTGGTTTTTGGGTCAAAATAGAAATCACCCCAAAGACACTTTTGAAGCACCTCACGTTTCACCCCAAGCTTTTTTTCGTACAAAACAGCAAACTGGGCGATGTTGAAACCCCAGCCGTCAATAGCCGAGCCGAAGATCACGTTGTTCTTCTCTGGCGAGAAATAGAGCTCCTCGTCGTCTTTTTCAACAAACTCCTCCGTGGCCCCCTTCTCGACTCTTTCTCTCCATTCTAAGTCGTCCCTCATCCTTTCTCCGGCGAAAAACGAGCCAATCACCGAGTTGACCTGCTCAATGATCTTCGAGAGGTGCAAATAAGCCTCCAAGGCCGTCATTTGTAGCTCTTGGATCAATCTATCGATCTTGTTCAGAACCAAGATGGGACGCAGTTTGTCGACCCAAGCCTGGCGCAACACAGTCACTGTCTGCGAGCAAACACCTTCCACCACGTCCACCAGCACAACCGCTCCGTCACACAGCCGCGATGCCGTGCTGACCTCGGAACTGAAGTCGATATGGCCAGGAGAATCAATCAGGTTCACCAGGTATTTGTTGACTATGGTATTGTCCGGTTCTTCTGCCGATCTTTTCACCGTTGTAAAATACAACGAAATTGCAGAAGACTCCATGGTGATTCCACGAAGCTGTTCATCTTCACGTGAGTCCAAGTAGCGCACTTTTCCGGCCATCCTTTGAGAGATGATCCCGTTTGAAGCAAGTAACGAATCAGAAAGCGTCGTTTTCCCATGGTCAACATGTGCCAGAATACAGATATTTCGGATATTCGGCCCGTTCCATTGCAGATTCTGGATTTCCTCTTCTGTGAGCCGCATTGGGTGTGTGCTATGCGTGTTGTAGGCAGTCTAGGCAAAGAAAGAAGGATTAGATAGGGCGTAGAAACAAGTTTTGAAAATTTATAGAAATTTGGAGTGGAAAATATGTGGTGTAAGGATGTTTCTGCGAGCGAAGCGAGGAGTCGGTGAATGAGGATGAAGGGGGTGAACGAATAGGAGATAAGCGTAGCCGAGAGCATTGAGTGATAAGCAAAAGCTACTACCCACCATTCCGAGTAAGTCGTTAGATGCGTGAAATCAGTGAAACTTGAGCCTTATTTTTGCTTAGATGTTACCAAGCACTACGGGCTGGAAAAATGCTATTTTACGAATCAATCCGTTCCTACTGATTGCCCACCAAAACAAGATTGAAACCCAGAGAGTGTTCAACGGTCTTTCAAGAATACAGAGTAACTATAGAGCAAAACATATGGACCAAGTCAGAATAATCGACAAACTATCGAAGTATTCTGCTCATTGGGAGTTCTAAGTCTCAGGATATTGATCTCTCTGAGTGGTAGGCAAACATGAACTGGCACCCATTTCTGTAATGCATAGGACACTCTTGAACGTGTAGACTGGCGATGTCAATTTTACATTCGTCTGGACTCTCTGACACACGTGACCCGAAATCCCGTGCGTGCCCTTCTAGCCCTGCCTTCATCATGACTTCCATATCATTCGCACCCAATGATTAGGGAGCAGCAAACCACAGTATTGTGTCTGTGGGAGCTTATTGGGATATGTAGGACAACAAGAAAAGGTAGGTGAATCGCTATTTTTTGGTTGCTTGAATACAGCCTGGAGAGTTTCTGGCAAACCATGAAGAAGTCCGGCTAGTTCAAATGGTCGTGAGAGTATCCAGTTGTCAAGAGTCACGTGAGTGCGTTCTCGTGCTTTTCGACAGCCTTGGTGAAGGACATTTGGGCGTATCCCAAAAGATGCGACACTAAAATATCAAATGTGCCACAACGGGTTGAAAAGGACCACATTATGGCTTCGTAATCATCGTGATTGGAGTCTCGAATTGGAGAAAGCAACTATGGACTGGACCAATACGAGTGTGACGAGCATGGCAGTCCTGCAAACGACAGGCAAACTCACTTAGCTCGTCGATCGCATTACCTCTTTTTTCTCGGAGTGCTCACCCCCTCACTCTCTTCATCCCCGTCTTCCTCCATTATCGACCCCACCTGGCCACTATTCACCTTCTCGAGATGCCGAACGTAAGTTGCCGAACTGAGCGAGAAGATACGATCTTCGTCAGTGAAAGTGATCTTACGGCCTCTCGAAGTAGACGTGCTCGATGCGTGTTTCGTGAAGTTTTCAAAGCCCTTGATGATGTTGCCGTGGTTGGCTCCGTCGGAGAGATACTTGGTTTCTTTGTTGAAAATATCCTCTTCGAGCTTTGTGAGCTGTTTGTCAAGGTCTCTCTTTTTGGCGAGGGCGTCTTTGAGTTTTTTCTTGAGCTTGTCGTACTCATTTTTCTGCGTTGGTTCGGGCATGTTTGGCGGATGAGCTAAGGCGGTTCCAAATGGTTTTATTGAAGTAATTTGTGGTCACCGAACACGCTTTTTGTATACAAGTGGGAGTTGTAAAGCACAAAATGGCAGAAAAAGTGCAAAATCTAATCAAAAAGTTTCAAGAAAAACCTCAAAAATCCACCAAAAACTTGACCAAAAAGTTGAGAAAAAATTCACCAAAATCATCAACTTCTCCTTTCAACCCTTGTTTTCTTTCGCAATTGGCCTCCAAGAAGCCTTTTGGAACACACAAAACACCGCAGAAGAGCTTGTGCAATACACAATAATGGAAGTGGACTTTCCTTCGGTGATCATCGATGCCAGTTCGTCCGCAAGCAGAGCTGGTGTTTCCACGTTCGACAATCCTTCTCTCACATTACCAGCTGTGTACTCCAGAGAGGCTACAGACCGCGGAAACTTCGTGTTTGGGGACGATATCAGTGAGTTCCCGCAGAATGAGCTGTTCACGATGTACAGCGAAGGTCTTGTGTACAACTGGGATGCCATGGCCGAGCATTGGAAACACATATACTCGAGACTCGGAGTCGATGCCACAGAAGTTCCCCTTGTGGTGACAGAGAACTCGTGGAATACGGGCAAAAACAAGGCCAAAGCATGCCAAGTGGCGTTTGAGGAGCTTCAGGTGCCTGTTTTCTCCCTCCTCAAGAGACAACTGTGCACTTCGTATGCTGTTTCCAAGCCTTCGTCCTCGATCATAGTGGACATCGATGACGATTTGGTCAGCGTTACGCCCGTCAGTAACGGTACGGTGCTTTCCAAAGGAATCATGAGAACCAATTTCGGCGGAAACTTCCTCAATATGTTCGCTCTGGAATACATTCAGTCGAAATTCCCACAAGAACGTGTCGCGGACATCTTGCTACCAAGACAATTCAACTCCGGAGCTTCAGAGTCTTTCAAGACATACCAGGTTAGCGAATCGCTCAGGGACTTCAAGAACTGTTTGTTGCATGCCTCTTTTTACCCGGTTCAGCCCGACCAGACGGAATTGCCGCAGCATCACAACTACCTTCCTTACGAGACTCACTCGCAAATCGAGGTGCGCAACTACGAATTGCCCGACAGAAAGCTCTTGAAAGACATTGGTCTGGATCAGTACAAGCTTGCCGAGCCACTGTTCAACCCGCACGAGTACTCGCGGAGACTCCCAGGGGTCAACGTGGCTCCAGACGCGGAAGGACTCAGCAGCCTCATTCTGTCCTCGATGAAGAGTTTGGAGGCTCCAGGAGCTCTGTACGTGGAGCTTCTCAAAAATATCGTCTTCACAGGCTCGCTCACTTCCATTCCAAACCTGGAACACAGAATCATCCAGGACCTCGCCCGACTCATCTCCGATTACACTATCAGTACGTATCTGTCTCCAGACCCGATTGAGAGGCAATTCGACTCCTGGATTGGAGCCAATATCCTCACTTCCTCATCTGTGGGTGATTTCGATAATCTCTTTATCAGCAAGGACGAGTACGAGGAGAACGGTGAAGATTACGTGATTGAGAAGTTTAGATGAGCGAGCTACCTACTGTTGTTCCGTTGATTTATGAGAATGTTTGTACATGTAGGGTGTTTATTGTACTATAATAGAATTTGACAACGACCAAGGCATGTTGTTTCGATCAGGCTGATGACTTTGTTTTACAGCGGAATACTTGTGATGAGCGAGGGATCGAGCTTTGTAGTCTCCATTCATTATGTCCTTCTACATCGTCTACCCTTTTGATCCCACGCATCTCATCTTTCTGAACGCAAGTGACGTCAATAGCGAACTACTCTTGTGGTCTCATCGTTAGAGTGTGTAGATTCGCTTTTTTAGGTGTGTCTTCTGGCTAATGTTGTGAGTCTGTCAGAGATCGATATGGAGAATCCAAAATCCGAGATTTGATTCCACCAGCCTTGTTCTGACCTATGCTGGATCACTCCCTGGTGTCTACCCTTGTCGCCATATTAGCGCCTGAACTTCGGCTTTGATGGGCATCGTTGATCTCTCGGCTCGGATTCCTTAGCTCAAGATTTGGCTCTTGTGAAACTTCCACGGTACATATATCCGATCCCCATTGTGAGCTTGCACTCATAGTTTAGTGTGACACTTACTTTCAATTAATAGTTCAAGACTTCGCAGCTACCATTTTTCAAATCCGCACTCGAGCCTCTAATTTGACTCACTCAACGAACTAATGCCTGACATCAAGGACCCCTGAAACGGTGATCTTGCCCTTTCGCACTCTTGAATATGGTGGTTTTCCACTTGAGGTCGAGGTCTCTGACTTTCTCGAGCAAAGGAGTCAAGCAGAAATATTGCGTACGGTTGACCCACTAAAGTTGAGCTTTCTTGGTGGAAAATAGCTGTCACGAGCCTTGGTAGCCAACACTGTCTGTATCGGTAGTCACACAAGTGGAGTTCGTAAGGTCTTTTGATAGTCGATTTCTTCGTCACACTGCCTCCTTTTCCATTCCGCTGTCTGCGAATCTCCTGAATGACCCACTTTTTGGCCGCAATGTACAAAAAAAGCTTTCTGGCCCCGCTTAGATGAAGCCAGTCGATGGGTGTTTTCGGGTTCCTCAAGTATAGAACTGCTGACCAGGTTCATTGTGAATAGGAGCTGGTTTTTTTGTCCCGAGCCCTAAAGGAACCGTCAGTGAGATCCTTTTGAGTTTGGCCTCGTGGACCCCGAAAAATGCCACGTGAAGGAAATGGTCACCAAAACAGTGAGTCTACAGATGCTCATTGCCATGTTGAAAAATAAGACAATCCAGTCTGTGGACGTGCTGGCCTTGAGAGAGAGCTATCACGTAAACCCTCACTTTACTGTGTGGACAAAGACAGCGTTGGTCACCAATTTTGGAAGCAGACGGGAACCCAGCCAGTTCTGCAAGAGTTTGTTGCAAAGACAACATACTACACCAACGGAGAGTCACGTTGTCAAAGTGATACTACAAACACTTTTTAATCATTTTATCGAAGTTTCCTCGGTGAGAAGCTCTTACTCCCGGTTGAAATCTCCGGCCAGACACAGCAAAATGGAGCCTGTGATCGGAGTACCATAGCACTGGGTGTACGAGACGTAATCGTGAACTCCTTATCATATGAAATCATGTTTTACAAGATTGACGTTTTGGAACGTGATGTTGACTTGCGAGACTTCTGTACCATGTGCAACTATGATGATTGAACGCTAGACTAACGGTTTTTTGCAAACCTGTGTTCCTATCTCACCGAATCTGACACTTCGAAAAACAACAGCTCATGCACGCTCATGCATGTACCTGCGCGCCCTGCATATATTATGCACCCTCAGATCTAGGCTCCGGAGTAACATAAGTTTCGTGTTTTGGCAAGGCTGCCCCAATTTGGTTGATGTTGTCAAGGAATATCAGCTGCAGCATATATTACTGGAGTGTGGTTCCTATGAAAACGACTGAAAGCAGGATAAAGAACACTTCATTGGCAGGTTAAAGAACTCGTACATTGAGCTCTCCGCCATACAGTGAAAAGCTTGGCTATAGTACATTTAGCCGGTAAAGAGACATTACCAATGGGTAATACTTCTGTGGGTGAAATGGATTGGGTGGCGATTTGTGCTCAACACTGACAACTGAACAGCTTTGATGCCGGTACCTCAGATTACACGGTTTGCGAAGAAATTTGAAGAAATTCGCTAGGATTAAGCGAACGGAAAGTTTTATTTCGTCGTTGATGAGGCTTGCACTCGGCCATAGCAAAGGTGTCACTTCTGGCGAGCAAAAAAGCTGCCATTCAGTAGCCTGTTGAGGTCACAAAGAACTCCTGCTTTCCTTAATCATTCTCTATATCCATTGCCTCCAGGTACTGCCCGCTGGAAGTTTCAAAAGTTGATTCTCGCTTTCAACTTCGAGGGGGTGCACACGAGGGCTATAGAAGGATGAACATCAATCCAACATCTGAGTTGAGTTCCTCTGATGGGTCTTTCATGAACAAAAAAGTCAGCCAAAGAATGTAGTGGAATGCGGGAGTGGTTTTTTTAGAGTGAGATCGTTTTAGAGGCACGGTGAGGAACTATCAATAAACACCACTTGTATATTCAGTTGATTCCATTTGTACGCAGTTGTGACAGTAGTTGGAAAAGGCTGGGATGCTTGTTAAATCTTGGATGATGTGTTTTACCTGAAGCTTGGTGGCAGAAGTGTGCCGATCACGTGAGTGTAACTGTTGTCACGTGACCGCTACTCAGCAACGAAGAGCAGTGTGATTACAATGTTGAAGGGTGCACGTAGTGAATATCTGGGGCGTGTGATTGTTGTTACTAAGAGCTCACCGGTTGTTGTGGACAGCCGCCACTGAAGGTCTTTGGGGTATGGGGTATGGCATAATCAAAAATTTATAACTTTTGATTTTGGTAGATTAGGAGTGTTTCCGTTGGAGGTCTAACGACTTTGAGCAATCTTGATAAACATTTGCCTTTTCTCAGTAGTAAGTTATCAGCATCTCAACTTGGTTACGCTTGGCTCAATTTAGGAGTGCGTGGCCTTCTGGTACCTGACCATCCAACGTTACTCGCTGAGAAGTTGTTTCAATGTATTCGATTTGACGATCAGACACCTCATTTGCTGTACTCGCAATTGTCAAGCTCATGTGAGTTCATTCAAGCTCAAAGACGCTCTCATCCTGCTTGACTTTAATGTGTGTGTTGTCCACAATCAACAGCTGACCTCAAGTCGCCTCGTCAAAAACAGCCATTGACGAAAAGAAAATTATTCGAAGGGGTTGTCAATATCACGTGGCTCACTTGGGTCAGTTAGAGGTCAAACAAACTTCTGATGTGCTTGCTGAAAGTACCCTAGACAATCAAATTGAGGGTATTTGATCTAAATGAGCTTCACAAACACTATTTTCTCGGATCGCCTGACTAGTCAACAGCTATTAATTTGATCGTGCTATCAAACAAAACGTTTACAATTTGATGGCAGGATAAGCTTTGAAGCAATTGCACTCGCTCGTTGCTCGTTGCTTGTTGCTTGATGCTCGTTGCTCGTTGTTCTTCCGAAACAACAAATTGCTTGTCGCGTAGTGCACCACCCAATTCAAAAAAATTTCAATCAAATTACTCACTACAAAATCAACCTCAGCAATTCTTCCTTCAACACCCTCACCTCCGAATCTTCTCACCACCAACCCACAAACAGCAGGAGCTTTCGCGTGTCCCAATCTCACACTCCCTGCTATTCTTGGATGCTACAGCTGGCAAAGTTCTACAGAGTTGCACCAAGTTTGAAGTTTTGTTTTCAGTTCAGCACAACAGCCATAGGAAGGATGTCCAAAGCAGAAGAGACCCAAATTGGCGCCACCACCGAGCCGAAAGAGGTTCCAAAGGCGTCAAAGGCTCCAGAGGTCACAACCAAGAATGGTGCTCCAAAAAGCTCCAAGAAAGCCAAGGAAATTACTTTCAACCTCAAGACTCCAAAAGGTACCAAAGACTGGGCTGACAAGGACATGATTATCCGTGAAGCCATTTTTTCGAGATTGACCTCCTTGTTCAAGGCCCATGGAGGAGTCACGATTGATACGCCGGTGTTTGAAATGAGAGAGATTTTGGCCGGAAAGTACGGGGAAGACTCGAAATTGATCTACAACTTGGAGGACCAAGGAGGAGAATTGACGTCACTTCGTTACGATCTGACAGTCCCATTTGCCCGTTATGTCGCGATGAACGGGATCTCCAACATCAAGAGATACCACATTGCCAAGGTTTACCGTAGAGACCAGCCTGCTATGACCAAAGGCCGGATGAGAGAGTTTTACCAGTGTGATTTCGACGTCGCTGGAGTGTATGATCCGATGGTTGCTGACGCCGAGATCCTCAACATTTTGGCCACGGGACTCAACAAGCTGGGGATTACTGATTTCAAAATCAAGCTGAACCACCGTAAGATCTTGGACGGAATTTTCCAGGTTTGCGGAGTGAAAGATGAGGACGTTAGAAGAGTTTCTTCTGCTGTTGACAAGCTCGACAAACTGCCATGGGACGCCGTCAAGCGCGAGATGTGCGAAGAGAAGAGCCAGCCTGAGGAGGTGGCGGACCGGATCGGCGAGTATGTGAAGTTGAATGGATCGATCCGCTCGATTTTGGAGCAATTGCAAGCCGATGAGAAACTTATGGCTAACGAGTCGGCCAAATTAGGAATTGACGAGATGGCCATTCTGACAGACTATGTCGAGGCTTTCAAGGTTGACCAGTTCATTTCCTTCGATATGTCGCTTGCCAGAGGTCTTGATTACTACACTGGACTGATTTACGAGGCTGTGACCGCTCAGAGTGCGCCGCCTGAAGGAGCTGCAGAGGCCAAAGCCAAGGCTAAGAAGGGCAAGAAGGATGACGAGGACGCTAGTGAGTATGTTGGTGTGGGCTCCATTGCTGCTGGAGGCCGTTACGACGGTCTTGTTGGTATGTTTTTGGGTACCAATTCTAAGGGAAAAAAGGCCGCTTCAATTCCATGTGTCGGTGTCTCTTTTGGAGTGGAAAGGTTGTTCTCTCTGATCAAGCAGCGCACCAAGTTGGTGGACCAGGTTAGACCAACGTCCACACAGGTTTACGTGATGGCGTTTGGTGGAGGAGAAGGCTGGAACGGGTTTATGAAGGAACGGATGGCCGTGGCTTCTCAGCTCTGGGGCGGAGGCATCGAGTGCGAGTACCTGTACAAGGCCAAGGCCAACCCGAGAAAGCAGTTCGAGGCCGCTGAGAAGAGCGGCTGTCCCCTCGCAGTGATTCTGGGCAAGGAGGAATATCCTCAGGGTAAAGTGAGGGTGAAGGTTTTGGGAGCCGGAGAAGACAAGGATGATGGAGAGCTGGTGGATCTGGAGCAGATGGTGGACGTCGTGAGAGAGAAGCTGGAGAGTCTAAAGGTTGGTGGGTTGGATGAGGTGGAGAGATTGTTCCAGTGAACGGCGAGGCAGCGAGCATTTCGTCTAAAGTAACAAGGATCAGTTTTGTACCTTTGTTGTTTTTCACCCAGCAACTCACCAGATAGACTAAACGATAAGCTTTTGCAGCTTCAACTCGAGAAACTCTATTATTGTAAATAAGTGAAGTTTGATGGAGTAATTTGATTGCAGTAAACTTGATGATTACACTTTCGGGAGATGAAGACTGAACACCGAGTATTAGAGAAGGT